>BQNB010075282.1:0-31519 GCA_026074375.1 Tanacetum coccineum
GTAGCTAGCACCTTGTCTTGACACATGTCTAAGTGGACCACACACATCAGTATGTATTATTCCAAAAAGATCAGTTGCCCTTTTGATACGATGTAGAAATGGTTTTCTTGTCATCTTGCCTGATAAACAAGAAATGCATTTGTTAAATGAGTCATCATCTGTTGACTTTAAAAGCCCTTCATGCTGTAGCTTTTCAATGCGTTTCTTGCTTATATGGGCAAGAAGATAGTGCCATAGATAAGTAGAGTCCGAGTTATGCTTGGCTCTTTTATTGTTAACATTACAAATAGAATTAACATTCAGTACAAGATTATGCATATCAATTTCATAAATACCACCACGTGAAATAGCATTAAAATAAAGAATATCATTCTTAGAAACTAAAATTCCATAATCCGTAAAACACTGAACATATCTATTTTCTACCAAACGATGAACTGAAACAACACCTCTAATAGCCATTAGGAAAAACTAAGTCATAACTTCTAATAGTTTCTACTTGTGCACGAACACCATTACATACGTACAAATAAAGAGCTCCTTATTTTAGCTTCCTATTTTGTAATACAAATATGAGTACCACAACCAGTGTCATACACCTAGGATTTATTAGGAAAAGTAAATAATTCTATTGTGAAGATACCTAAAGAACTGGCAGTGCCAACTTGCTTCTTTTTCTTCAACAACTCATCAAGATAAATAGGACAATTCCTCTTCTAATGACCCACCTCCTTGCAGTAGTGGCAGGTGTCATCCTTAGCTGGGTGTTCTTTAGCAGAAGGTTTATGGTTTTTAGGCTTAGGGATATAAACTTGTTTATCCTTTCCCTTGCCATCAGCTTTACACTTGCCTTTATCTTTAAGCAATTTCTTATTGGCTTTTTGGATTTTACCACCTCTAATTGCCATTACTTGTGGTGTTTTAGCCATTTTAGGTAAACCTTTTTCATACTCAATAAAAAGAGTATGTATTTCACCAAATCTCTTCCCCATGTTATGCATATTGTAATTTCTCACAAATCCAGCAAAATCACTAGTGAGGCCATTCAAGATTAAACCAACACTAAGATCCTGTGGTAGCACATAACCAAGACATTCCAGTTGCTCCACATAGTCTTTCATCTTAAGGAGATATGCACCAACTGGTTTACCGTCCTCTTGTTTGCAAGCATGGAAAGTTTAGATTAGGTTAAACCTCTCTACTCTAGCTTGTTTCTCAAACATAGATTTAAGCTCCTGAAGCATCTCATAAGGTGAGTAATTTTTGAATTATCTATGAAGTCCATAGTCATACTCCTGAGCATAAGGCAAGCCACCTCATTATGAGCATCATATACTGCATTCCATTTTGCCAACACATTTGCTTCGAAATCAACTGGAGTAGCAGGGAGTATAGGTTGTTCAATGACATACATTTTCTTTTCAACTCTCAAGCCTAACTTAAGTTGACAAGACCAATCATTGAAATTGTTTCCAAAAAGTTTTATCTTTCAAACATCAACCTGAAAGCCGAATGGTTTATGTTTTGAACAGGTAGTGCCATCTACAAAACATAAAAGTTCAAGAATTTAGTATTTTCGATAATAATCCTTAAAGAAAATTAACTACCCATGTTTAATCATATAAACAATTCATTTTCTACAGGCTAGGATCCAACTTGACATACCACCATCACATCAGTTGATCTACTAGTGATGGTGTATTCAAAAGGTAACTAACGAACAATAATTGCCACCGGTGCAATTCCTAGAACCTTATTAGACTTACTTTATTACAATAATATACTAGTAAGCATGTTTCATCCCATTTATGCATAGAGTTTAAGGTCTCACTACTAAACCGATTAAGTCATCCAATTAAGAACTATGATTATGTAACACTAACATCTCATAAAAAAGTGTATAATCACCTTGGGATTGCAATCTACATGTGTTTCACGCATAGTAAAAGGCATCTGCAAGTGTTCTTACAAATTGGATGGCAATAACATATTTAAAGGGTATAATATTTAACGTGGCAAATATGTACGAAGAAGCATGCATACATCTTCATATCATAAATTTTAATAAAAATTTTACACAATTAAGTTATTTATTACGGTATCACATAATTTCTATACACCTAATGTATAAATAGTGTTACCTTTAAAAATTGACGATTCAGTGTGTTTTCAACACTTAAAGATTTTATATTTTATCGCGGGAAAAGATTAAAGAGTGGTTAAAAACCATTCAAACCCTAGACCATTCACGACTTCCAAAGTAGTATGCAAGGTAAGGAAACTAGAACGTAATCAGGTATTATAGGGTAATGGTATCTACAAGAACGAAGTCTTGATGATTCTCAACGTATCTTATCCTTGCAACTAAATAGTACTTTTGCAAATTACGTCATTGATAAAAATTAAATATTTAATTTGAAAACACATTATGAACTATAAAATTGTTCATAATAAATCTGATTTCATAATTATTAGTCACGCTTATATTTATTTTTTTAAAAACCTCTTTTGTTTTCTCATAAGTCCAATCTTAAAATAAAAATAATATAAGCACAAAACTAATAAACATAACACTTATTCAAAAACACTTAACAATTAAGTCAGGCAAATATCAATTATGATCCAAATTATCTAATATGTGAAAACTAGAAGGGGGGTTGAATAGTTTTTACTGTTTTAAAATTAAAATTAGATTGCCGACTTATGTGAACTCAAGAGATATATACAAGTGTATATGATAGCGATGCATTAAGTAAGTAACTAATCTATGAAATATTAACAAGTAAAGATAAGAAAGATCATACCAATGAGACAATGATTTATAGTGGTTCGGCTACGAAGCACCTCTTCGCCCTACTCCACTCCTCAAGTACCCAACTTGAGAGTTATCTTCACTATGTCAACAAGCTCTCTTTAGAATTAACACGAATTATATCACATATCCCTACATGATAAAGCATGTTTATTTATTCTTGGATGCCGAATTAACAATTAATTTTAAACATAAAATCCGATCAAGTAACAATTTAAAACGCAGTCAAGTTTTATTTTTAAAAGTTCATACAATATAGAATTCGTTAAGTATTTTTTTATTAACTAATAAAAATTAAATCTTGATGCCAAGATCGAATCTTTATTGTCATTAAAAACGCCTAAAGGGCTTAAAAAAATTAATCAAGAACCCTAATTTTTCTACGGTAAATCTAAGTTCTGCAATCTGGTTTGTCCATATTTTTATTACTTGTAACTCATAGTTCTACACGATGGCTCGTTGAATGCCACTGTTGGGTTTGTACATCGATTTAAAACCATTTAAATATAATCTCGAGTACGCAACGAAAAAAATAAAACACGTTAGATATGTAATTAACAAATGGATCAAAATAGCGAACCTGTTTAGCAATCTATCGTACACCATTCTTGATATACGTTGTGTATAAATCGAATACCAGCATAAATTTAAACAAGTACCAAGTAGATAACCTCTATGGTGGCCTGGTGGGGGGGCATACACTACACGTCAATTCAGATACGCTAGAATGCTTAGTACTTGTTACGAATAATAAACAACCCAACACTTTGTTCTTGTTTTGATTCTTGTCGTCACACGATCGATATCCCTCAAAGGAATTAATACCCATCGTCATAAAACCACAGGGGAATAAAGAATAGACATTCTGCTTTTACGTATGCATACTAGGTTAGTTTGTGTTATGCCATTGCTAAGTCACAAACTAAATATGGCTCGGTTTTGTTTTTTTAGGTTAGACAAATGTTTTATAAGAAAAAACATGTTAAACATACATTTTAAGGGTGTCTCACGCAAGCAGCAGGGGGTCAAATCCATTCCTGAATATATGAATAGACTTTGTGGCCTTAGAGGCTTAAAAAAAGTAACTACATTCTAAATATGTATGTTTAAGTTTGGTGAGGGTGGGTGGAAAAAGTGATGTGCATATCAAAGATTACGTGAATATAGTTTAACAAAATCAATATTGAAAATATTGTTGTTTAGTTTCTTTTAGTTGTTAAAATAGCTTTCTTTAAAGCATCTAAAATGCAAAATAATTAATCCTTCCGTCTCATAATTATAGTCCACCGACAAAAAACACGCACTTTAAGAAAAGCATCACATTTACAGGCTTTTCTCTCTCCTACTTTTTGCACAATGACAGTTTTACCCTTAACCAATTAATTTATAACTTCTTTAAAGTTTGTAATTAATAAATCAAGTGAAGATGATATGGTAAACTTAAACTAACTTTTCTTTTTATTTTTGGAAATGAATAATTAATTTGAGACAAACAAAAAAGAAAACATGCACTATAATTTTGAGACGGATGGAGTATCTTCTCATTATCTTTTATCTATTATGAATAATTTAGTCAAATGCAAAAAAGTTTTTCCAAATTTTTGTTTTATTTTCATATTTTTTTATGAAAATTAAATCAAGTTCATGGGGGTATCGACAAAAGGCTATACCATTACAAGAAAGATAATGCTCCCAATTGGTCCCTCACTATAACTCAAACCTACTCCCTACACTACGACTTTTCTACTACTACACCTCTTTCACTGGTATGTGCTTAATCTACACATTCCATTTTTCATTAATATAAAAACGGACTTTATATGACTAAAAAACGTACTAAAATCATTTGTATTTGTTACAAAAAGACATGGGCGAAATCGAAAATTACGATGGGAAGTATAACTTTAGAGGGCCAGTTCTGTCAAACCCCTATAAAGTTGTATCTAAAAGGGGCAAAGTATTTTACAATGAGGTTATAAAGAGATGTTGAGGGGGGCCAAAGCTGTCCCAAACCTTCCCAAACTCCATCTTTCTCGCCCAACAAAACCCAGGTACAACTTAGGGATGTCTTCCCATACCTTCTCCCTGCAAAACACTCAACACCCTAGATAAATCATTTCAACCACTCTACTATTCCCCCCCCCCAGCTGTATAAGTGCCATGATGCAAAACCTTAATAACTTTTCGATGGCTGTGATATGACTCCAAAGAAGCAACAAAAGAATTTGAACGGCTGGGATTTGTTTTAGAATCACCTCACACAACAAGCACACTTGGTTTTTTTTATTTTTGTCTTAACAAAGAAATCTCAGAAGAAGAAGAGAAGGTATGACTCCAAGAAACCAAGTCCGTAATTCGTTTTAGTATAAATAGGAGCCTTTTGTAAGCCTTTTGAGGCAACTTAGTTAACTTAAGATCATCTTAGCTATTGTTATTTTAGTTTTTTTTGTAATTTTTTAAAATTATTTTATGATTTTATCCAGTTTTATTTCATTTCCTTGTACTCTTTTTACGATTAATGAAGTTTAAAAGTGTTATGAGTTTTAAAGTCAAGTTTTCAAATTCTGATACTTTTATAGTATTTGGTTGTTGTTTTCAAATTTTGTTCAGTAGCTCTCATCAAGTACGGCTTATTTTACAAGTGTTTTTAGTAAACCTAAAGAGTTAATTAGTTAAGAACGAAGGGAAAAAAAAAAAAATAAAAATCACAAAAAATCACTCTCAAATACACCACATACTTATTTTATGGATTGAATAAGCCAGTTCTGGATGGGATTATGGACATTTATCTAGCTTGTTTTTATACAAGCTAAAGCTTGTTGATTCTTGGCCTTTAGCCCTGTTTTGAGAAGGGTGTTGTAGTTTCTCTTGTTCTTCACTTTCTCTTATCTACTGCAGATCTGTTATAGTAACTTATTTCCAATATCTCCCCGATTACCTATATTTGCTATATTTAGGCTTTATTATGAATGTTTAGTGCTTCTCTAGCTTAGTTGTCTGTTTAAAAGTGATTTGTGAGCAATTCTCTTAGTTGTACTGTTAGTTCATTTGTTTTAAAACTGTTAGAATAAATTCATGTTTATTTAAGTACTTATTCTTGGATTATAAGTTGTCTTATTGTGTTCTTTGATAATCTGTTTTTAACAACTTAGGACCAATCAGCTTAAAATTAAAAAGATAAAAAAAAACATGTTTTTTGAAAACTTTAATTAGGCTGTTTCGGGACAGCAAGTAAGTACTAACCCATAGTTTTTTTTTAGTTACTGCTTAGTTCAATTTTTTAATTTTATTAAAAGCTAGCAGTACTAACTCAAAAAGCTAGCGAAAGGTATCCCTCCTCCCCTATATTTACTCTACCAAGTTAGTACTGATAAGTTAGTACTCAATGTACTGTTGAGTAATTTTTGTTAGTTTCAATATTATTTTGTGTGTTTATATTAGTTATTGCTTCATTTTCTGCTTCTTAGGCTGATAGAGATTTTTCTTAGCTTTTTATAGTAGATTAAGCCCATTTTCGTTTACTGCCTGCAGTAGTGAGCTTTTTTACTTTATGCTTATTTGCTCTTTTCATAGTAATTCTTAGGAGTTTATCAGTTTTTAGTTTTTAGCTTATTCTCCATTCTTGTTTTTTGTATTTGCTATTCTTATGTGGAGTGCTTATAATGGATAGTTAAAAAAACTGTTTTGGTGTTATTGCTTATTTAGCGTTTATGTGTATTTTAGTATGCTAGCAGTTTACATTTTAAGACTTGTGATTTTTATCTTGTTTAGCATGTAAACTTACTCCATGTGTTTACTGTTAGTTCTTAATAATGGTGTGGGTGGATACCATTTTGTATATTTTCCTGTTCTTCATTACTTTTTTTGTTTTGTTTAGTTCACTGGCTGGTGTTTTTCGCTTGTTTTTCGTGTCCACAGCCTCTTTTAACTATAATTAACTTTTTTTTAGATTTAATCTCTTGTTGAATTTGCTTTATTTAGAGTTAGTCTAGCTTATTGGCCTCTTCTTAAGCTTATTTGAGGCTTTATTTGTGTCTTAGTTTAAGAGTTTTTTAAGTGTTTTTGACATTTCTTGCTTTTTATGCTGGTTCAGCTTTTTTTCCATTGCTTATCTTTGTGTGCATTTGCTTATTAGGTTTAGTGCCCCAATAAATTCCCAATCTTTGTCCTATTCAAACTTCTGTTATCAATCCGTAATTCGATTTTCCATTCAAGCCTGTTGGGAATAACGACCACAAGCACTCTTATACTGCTTTGATTTTATTGTATCTCGCCGGAATTTTTTAAAACCCTTGTTATATATTTATATATGTTTATATTTTATTATTTTTATAAAAAGGGTTAGTGTTCGCGGGACCACTAGGTTGGCGCCTACTTGCACGGGGGTGGCCTAAAATATGTGATCGTTACGTTTGATAATTTGTGTTTTAATCTGTGAATATTTTCTTCTATAAAAATACAAAAAATACAAAAATATTTTTCATTTTCTTATATTAGTATAATTTCATATAAAACAGAAGAAAACAAAAATATTAAAAACTTGTCATAAAAACAATATTTAAAAAAATAAAAAAATAAAAAAATTAATAAAAAAGAAATAAAATTCACAAATTTGGTAAAAAATACCTAAATATAATTTTCGCATTTGAGTTTTATCATATAAAATTCCGGTGTGAACTTGTTGGTTCCTGCTCGAACAAATGATTTAAAGTTGCCATCTGTGTCTTTAAAGATCATACGGCTCACCTTGAAAAGTTAAAACAAGTATAACATGTGGGTATAAGGAGGGTTGTTTCCAAGGAACTACAACCGATAGAAGTAAATAAGTCTTTCGCGCTATTTTTCCTACTTCCTCCGCTCACTGGCGTTTTTCTTTTTTGAGAGCTACGTGTTAGTTTAAAAGTTAGATTTTGATTTGGTACGAGCGGCTCGGAAGTTCATGTCTTATATCATTTGTCCGGCTAAAATACATTGTGAAATAAATCATAATGAAAAACCAAAAAAAAATTAGTGTAAATTTTCTTTTTCTATTTCTATTGTGTGTCATGCGCATCTTGTTCTCAAGCCCGTAAATCAACAATAGCAAGTCACGACAAACTTTGTTGAAACACCCAATCTTGTGAAACCAACTTAACAATCCTCCCACTGTTACGAGGCTGATAATCGTACTATGGCCGCAATTGCTCGAAGCACCCACCGAGGGTTACGAGGATGCGATTAGTTGGTTCGAAATCTTACCGCGAACAACTTGAGATAAAGCATGGTCTACTTAATCTTGTTCAAAACTAAACAATTTTTTGGAAATGGATAAAGAAAGACCCACTGCTCACATCCATTTTGGTGGATATTACATACAAGATCACTTTACGATGAATGTTCCCGAACGTCGCCGATACGTCGGTTAAAGCTTTGCTATTCTACATGTTTACTTTTATTTTACCTTTCTTGTTTCCCTCGTGGGAGAAGCTCGGATCTGGCTGAAAAAAGCAGCCCCCTTCGAGCGATTCTTACTTGGGATGGGGGAATCTTTTTTTATATGTCATTGTTTTTTTGATATTTCATTGACAAAATTCTTCCCTCCCTTCTAAAACAACAAATCTTTCGAAATGGGGGGTGGATTAATCACATGATTTCAACAATAATTTGATTGAATACGTTTTAGAGGCATGGGACCGATTCAATGATCTTCTTAAGGGGGATGCCCCGCAATCTTGGGTTTTTTGATTTGCCTTTAATTACATTACATCGATACATTCTATAATTCCCTATAATTTGATTGATCAATATTTCCCATTTGAACTTTCCGTGCGGGTGGTAACTTCCTGGATATAAATGACCGAGATTGCCTATAATAATCGAGAGCAAAGTCCAAAGTTCATCAATTCACGAAACAAGGCCATTTCTGTTTCAAATGTGAGCACGAGTCTTCTTTACCCCAGCAGTTTTTTCATCGATGTTGCTGGAGCTGATAGATATGGTTAGTACGCTTTATTCCGATAAGAAAAACAAACTCCAGCTCTGTGCTCCTGTAAAAACAGTCTGAGTCGAGCAAATGTTGTGTAAAGTGCGGGGGGCTGTGGGGTCAATTATTAACCAATAAATTGTCCAGACCACACGCTGCAACATTTATCTGTTTGAACAAATTGCCAAAGAATACGTGTCTCAAGCTACCGGCTGCATGTTTTACTTACAACCAAGGGTAATGACAGTTACCGACCTCAGGATGGTTGCTAATACCTTTTTCGACCTCCGGTTTTCCCTCCTATGCAATACCATCAAACAACCAAAATCGGTGGGTTATTATTTTTAACTATCGAACCATAAAATAGAACAATCAATTCTCAACCAAAAGCGGGGGACACCCAATTTTAACAAAATCGGGGTAATTAATGTCTTTTCAAGGACAAAGTTTACCACCCAGATTAATCAACCCCCCGACTTTTCTAAGCTCCAGCTTTCCCAAGCTCGAGTTCCACCAGCAACCAGGTGTGTCTAAGCCCGATGTTGATATCTACGTCAAAGGTTATTATCAAAAGCTAATGACGCGGTTATGCAAAAAATATGCAAATATCAAATGGCAAATATACACGGACCTGATCACTAATTTTGTAAATAGTAATACCGCTTCTACTTTGGGTTGGGGTTCTCTTCCAAGCACTCATTGCTAACACGATAGGTGAGGTTGAAAAGCATTCAACTACTCCGATGTGGGTATTTCCGATAATGGACCTCAAATTTCTTCTCCTCCTAAAGTGAAGGGATAATACTATAGATTTTCGTGTATAACCATCCCCGTGGGTGACAAAGGATCGGTGCAAACCAAGCATCCGAAAACATCCAACCTCATTGGTCAAACTAATGACCATAGTGTGGAGCCGTTGTTGCTTTAAAGACCTATTACCAACCTTTGCCATATCCTTCAAGGGCCACAAAGAAAATCGCCATGATAAAGACGATTTTCTAGCTTCGAAATTTATGGAGGATTTTTCGAATCCCATTTCGATGGTTTATTGGTTTACAGGGACGTCTTCCTCATTTAACAAACAAAATTTTCATAATAAACACCAATGCCCAAATTCGGACCAATGTTTGGAAAGCTCCTCAATGACAAGTGATAAGATTGATTGAGTTTGACAATATTAACAAAATTTTATTGGTAGACACGGGGTAATACGAGTAATTGCGCGGCGGTTTCATCTCCTAAAAAAGGTCTTCCCCGAGTAAAATTGTGGAGACCCTCGGCAGATTCTTATACGTGTGATTTTCCGGAGATTGAATGGGGAATGCTCTTTGATTAGGCCTTGGCATTTGTGCCTCAGGTCTCGGTGCAGAGCATCAACCTTGATGGCCGTGTCTTTTTTGATATGTGATTCCTATTCTCGGATTTGCTATTATTTGGGAATGATGCTATACTTATGGATAAACCAGCTGTTGGGTACACTTATATCCTGATTGTTGACTTGAACGTGTCCGGTTGCGTTCGATGTCTTTCTCTCCACCGGCTGAGCGTTGGTGGGGGGCGGGTTGTGTGAGGAGTGGGGGGGTTGGTGCGGGGGGGTTTGGGCGGACTGGTGTGGGGGGGGAGTGGAGGGGGTTTAGACGGGGGTAACATATCATTGTCATGGGGCACACGAGGTGGGGGGATAGGGTAGAGGCAGCGGCTGAGGGGAAATTGGGGAGCGCAGTACTGGGTAGGGGTGGAGGGGGTGGGGGTTCCGGTCTTGAATGTTGGGAGATGATCTTCTGGGGAGGAGACGGGGAAGAGATAGTTAAGGGGTCGGTTGAGGGTGAGGAATCACACGATTTCCGTTGCTGTCTTTTATCTTTCTTACTTTTCTCGTTATCTTTACTTTTTTACTATATTTCTTATGCCTCTTTAATTCTTAATCTTTTTAGAAAGTTTTACCTTCTTTCCTGCAGATTTTTGTGGTCAGTGATTTTACTCGTTCGCGATCATTGGGTGCCCTAATCTTTTTTAGGGATAGACCCTCTTCTTGAGGCGGCTCGTGCTTGATCGATTGTTTCACGGTTGAAAAAAAAAGATGACCGCTTTAGATGCTCTGATAAATGTACCTATCCCATGACCTTCAAAGGTTGGTTGATATCACTTGATCTCAGTTACAATAACTAAGACGTTTTCTCCTACCACCAATATCATTTAAAATCGGTTAACCGAGTCGATGGTCCATTTATTGACATTTGCTTGTGAGAAGAATATGGGTCAAGAAGTACTTGAATATTTTTTCGTGTGAAGTGACAATCCCACTTCTACGTCGGACTTATGATTCTCGATTCTTGCTCTCATCTTTTCACTCCCTTCGGTGGAAGTGATTTTCTAATGGAAAAGATCGTTGATTTCTTGATACATGATGATTCAATAAACCACCAGGAGTGACGACATCTATGATTCTGATGGAGTTACTGTTTACCTTGAGGAATTGTTAGTGTAATCAATAGTGGTCCCAAATCTCCCTTCCGTCACTGTGTTGTGAAATAATGTACCTGAAGAGATTAAAAACTTCATGTGAAGATTCCTCCGACTTTGAACTCAAACGACTTACCATCCCTCATTGAGTATGCATTTTTGGACGGGTGATGACAAATTACCGTCATAATCGCTAAAAAACTTGAAAGATAAGGATAAAACCGCCCTGATCAGGTTCTTAAGTCACACAAAATGCCATAGCTTGGACGATTTCGGCATTAAGGGGATAGATCACAGTTTTGACCCATAAGATTTTGATGGAGGAGATAATGCCAAACCCGTAGTTCAACATCAGTGAAGCAGTTAACTCCAAATCATGAGAGTTATTAAGCAAGAAGTTATCTAAACTTCTTGAGGCCAGGTTATTCTAACCCTATCGTCTGACAGGACATGGGTTAAGCCGGTTCCATTGTGTCCCTAAGAAGGGAGGCATAACGTGGTGAAAAATGAAGTGATCGAAACTGAATTATTACCCCACTAGGGTGGTTACGGGATGGCGAGTTTGCATCGATTACCGAAAACTCAATGATGCAACTCGTAAAGACCATTTCACTTTTACCATTCATGGATCAGATGCTTGAAAGATTAGCCAGAAATGAGTACTATTGCTTTTTGGACGGATTCTTTCGGCTACTTATTTCAGATCCAATTGACCCTCTTGATCATGAGGAAGACTACCTTCACTGCCCTTATAGGGACATTTGCTTATCGGTCGCAGTGCCTTTTGGGTTTATGCAATGCACCGGGGCAGTTCCTTAAGGTGTTTGGTTGCAATCTTTCACATATGGATTGAGAATAACCATGGAAGTCTTCATGGATGATTGTCTCAATTTTCGGTGATTCTTGTGAAGGGGTTGGGGGTTCAATAGGGATCTGAATGTATCCGAAGAATCCGTCCAATAAGCAATTAGTTACTCATTGTCTGCTAAGCTTTCAAGCAATTGTTCCATTGATTGGTAAAGTGAAATGGTCTTTTACGTTGTTGCATCATTGAGTTTTCATGGTAATCGATGCAAACTCGCCATCCGTAAACCACCTATGAGGTTACTTAATTCTCTGTTCTTCATTTTTCTCCTCGGTTATGCCTCCCTTCTTAGGGACACAATGAACCGGGCTTTCCATATATGGATTCAGTGTCTGTCAGAGAGATAGGTAGATTTTCCTTGGCATCAATAGAAAGTGTGGATAATACTTCATTGCGTTTAATATCCTCTTGGTGGTGGGAGTTAACTCTTCTCTGATTGTGGTGGGGGTGAACTACTGGGTTTGGCGGTGCCTCCATCACTATAATCTTAGGGGGGCAAAACGGGGGTTATTGCCCCTTAATGGCTGTAATTCGGCTCAAGCTGTGGGATGGGTTTGGGGGTCTTATGTATTCCCTGATCTGGGGAGGTGGTTGGGGTGATGAGGGGGGGGGGGGGGGGGGGGGGGTAGGGTGTGACGGTGTAGGTTGCTTTCTAGGTTTTTTTTTTCTTTTTTTTTTTTTACGCGGATTTGGAATCTATGTCGAGGGTGTTTTTATCGGTTTTTTTTTTTTTTAGTAGTTAAGGTATATTTTTAATTGTATGTGGGTGTTATTTTAAGTTGTAATATGGTAGATTAGTGGTTATTATCTGGTGGTTTGGCGTTAATTATGTAGTTAAGGTGTGTGTTTTTTTATTTTTGTAAATTTATTAGTATTGGTTATATTTTTTATATTGGGTAAATGGGTTTTAGTTGTAGTTATTTGGGGTCGGGTTGGTGGTTTTTTATAGGTTTGTTAAAATGTAATGTAATAATTTCTTATAAATTATTTAGTATATCAGGGGTTTGTATAAGTGGTCTTGCATGCCACCCGCCCATAATAAAATAAATATGCAGTACCGCAAGGATGGGGATGGTGAGGATTTTCTTGAGATATTGAGAGGTGTTTGGGGGGGATTGATTGATGGTGGTGATGATGAAATGGTTTTTGTAAGGTCTTTTTTGCGTTCAAAGGGGGAGAGAGGGGATGAGGTTCTTCACATGAAGAAAGTTTTAATCTTTCAGGTTTACATTTATTTCCAAATCTGGTGGACGGAGGGTAAGATTAGTGTAAGAGATAGATATTGTGATTAGGATTGTGGAGGAGAAATGAAGAAGAGGATTGTGGGATGTTTGGGCTTCCTATTAGGATTACAATTAACAATTTCCTATAGGTGAAACTAGTTATCTCCCTCGAATCATAATTGTCGTCAAACACCTCGTTGGTGGTATTGAATTCATCATGTTCAAGAAGAAATTCATCGATCTTTTCCAATTACGAACATCACTTCTCTCCGAAGGGAGTGGATTTCATGTGGAATCGAGGGAATAGAGCATGTAGTCGATCATTTCGGTGCCGAAGTATTTGAAGTGTGGATTGTCACCTTTCAGAGAATTTCAATTACTTCTTGAACATATTCTTCACAAGCTAAGGTCAATTACATCAGACTGGTTATACCGATTTAATGATATTGTAGGATGAAAGTCGCTTAGTATCACCAAACTTTGAGGTCATGGATTGGTCATCTGTAATCCTAACGGTCATTTTTGCAACCCGTGAACATCGTTAAAGGCACGTGCCGTCCTCAAGGAAAGGTCTTCTAAGATTAGGGGAACCAAGGGTCGCAAACGTACTCAATGACCACATAAATCGGCTGGATGAAGAACGTTCTTAACTTTCACGAAAACATTCCTCGGCGATGCGGTGGGGTAGACATCGTATCGAGTCGGCTAGTTCAAGTATCATTCAGGTTTTGGTCAAAGTGGTCGTGGAGACTGTGTGCTTGCTCAAATGGAGAGAGGCATTAGGTTGATGCTTGCACCGAGATCGGCCAAGGCTAAGCATTCATTCATCTCCGGAAAATCACACGGTATAAGAAATCGCGGGGTGGGGGTGTGGTCTTGTCCGGGTACTGCCGTTGTTGTTGTCAAGTGGAGGGTGTCTGCCGGCCCGCGCGGGGGTGGGTTCCGTGGCGGGTGTTGTGTGCGGCGGTGGGGGTAGGGTGCGGGGGGCTGGAGTAGGGACCGTGCTGGTGGGGTGGGGGGGGGGGGGGTTAGTAGCCGGTGCGGGCGGGGGGATGGCGGGTGGGCGGTGGAAATGGGGCGGTGTACGTGGTGGGGGTGTGGGGAGAGTGTTAGCAGGTTTCTCCAAATGTTGGAGTCTTGGGTGTGTTTGTCTCCGAAGGTTTCGGGAAACTTTTTTAGGATAACCGCCGAGCAATTCTCGTTTACCGGTGTCTTGTCAACTCAATTATCTTATCCTTGTCATTGAGAGCTTTACCAAACATTGGTGCATAATTTGGGCATGTGTAGGAGAGCGTCGTGATTGAAAACTTAGCCGAATGGAGTTTTCGAAAATCTCCTTAAATTTGAAGCTAGAAGGATCGTCTTTTTCGGGAGATTTTCTTTGTTGGCCTTCAAGGCTTATGGCAAGGTTGGTTTAGTCTTAACAACAACGGGACTCCCCAATTTTGGTCATTAGTTTGGACCATGAAAGGTTGGAGGATGTTTTCGGTGTTGGTTGCACGTATCCTTTGTCACCACGGGTTCATTTTCCTTCTCTTTAGGAGGGAGAAGAAATTTGAGGTCATTTTAGGAAATACACTTGGGTAGTTAGTGATTTGCTTTTACACTCACCTTTCGGGTTAGCAATGGTGTTGCTTGGAAGAGAAACCCCCCCACGAAACCCCAAAGTAGTGAAGCGCGGTATTACTATTTATCAAAATTTGGTGACAGGATGACGTATATTTGCCCATTTTGATTTTTGCATATTTGCATTTAACGCTGTCATTAGCTTTGACGTAGTTATTCAAAAATCGGGTTAGACAACAACCTGGTGTGGGTGAAACTGGAAGCTTGGTAAAGCTGGAGCTTGAAAAGTAGGGGGTTGATTAAATCTTGGGGAGTTGGTAAAAACTTGTCCTTGATTGAAATTATTACCCCGATTTTGGTTAAAATTGTTCCCCCGATTTTGGTTGAAATTGATCCCCCGATTTTGGTTGTTTTGATGGTTTTGCTACGGGAGGAAAAAACCGGCAGGTTTCGAGTTATGGTTAGCATCCATCTGAGTTCTCGTAACTGGCATTCCCTTGGTTTTAGTTAATGCGGCTGGCTTGTGACACGTATTCTTGGTATTGTCACGATTAATGTTGCCATCGGTGGCTGGACAATTCTGGTAGGAATGTCCACCCCGCAAGTTACACAACTTTGCTCGGACTGCTTTTACGGAGCAGAGCTGGAGTTGGTTTTTCTTATCGAGAATCAATGCTCTAACCATATCTTTCAGCTCAGCAACATCGGGATGAAACTGCTGGGGTAGAAGAGCCCTGTGCTCACTTTTGAAACAATGGCTTGTTTCGTGATTGATGACTTTGGACTTACTTACTCGATGATTTTTAGGGCATTCTAGAGGCATTTTATCCAGGAGTTACACCCGCAGCGGGAGTGAGTTCAATGAATCTTGATCATTCGAAATTTAGGGATTAAGAATGTATCGAGTTGATGCACAATTCTAAAAACCATGATGCGAGGCATCCCCTAAGAAGATCATTGAAACTGGTCATGCCTCGTGTAAAACGCTTTCATCAAATTTTTGTTGAAAATCTTTGTGATTTCATTTCGAAGATTTGTTGTTTTAGAGGGGAGGGACGAATTTGTTAATGAATTTCAAACAGATCATCCAATGTAAGAATCGATCGAGGGGCTCTTTTTCAAGCCAGATCCGAGGCTGCTCCCCTCGAGGGAAAAGGGGAAATGCCTATGCTTAAACCGACGTATTCGGACGTTCGGGAACTTCATCGTAGAAGGTTCTTGTTGATATATCGGATTGTGAGCATGTGGGTCTTCTTTATCATGTCCAATAAATTGTTTGTTTGAACAAGATTAAGTGACCATGCTTGATCCAAAGTTGTTCGCTGGTAAATTTTCGGGAACATCTATCGCATCCTCGTAACCCTCGGGTGGGTAGGCTTTCGAAGAGCAATTGCGCCATAGTACGATTATCAGCCATAGTAAAGAGTGGGAGGATTGGTATTTGTTTCTCAAGGATGGGTGTTTCAACAGAAGTTGGCGACTTGCTATTGTTGCGTTTACGGGCTTGAGGAAACGAGTGCGCATGCACCAAAATAGAATATAAAAAGAATATTTACCACTAAATTTTTTTTTTTTGGTTTTTCTTTGATTTATTCACCAATGTATTTTACCGGACAATGAGTAAGACAACTTCTACCAATTATTACTTAACTTCACTGGTAGCTCTCAAAAAGATAACGCGCTGGGTGAGCGGAGGAGTAGGAATAGCGCGAAGCTTATTTCTTCTTTCGGGTTGTAGTTCCTTGGAACAACCCTCCTTATACCCACTTTATAGCTTGTTTAACTTTTCAAGGTGAGCCGTATGTCTTAAGAGACACAGATGGCAAGCTTTTAAATCTTTTGTTCGAGCTGGGAACCAACAAGTTCACCGGAATTTATTATGATAATACCTCAAATGAGAATATTATATTTTGGTATTTTTACCAATTTGTGAATTTTATTTCTTTTTTATTATTTTTTTATTTTTTTATTTTTATGAACAATGTTTTTATATTTTTGGTTTTCTTCTGTTTTTATATGATAATTATACTAATAAAAGAAAATGAAAAATATTTTTGTTCTTTTTATATTTTTATAGAAGAAAATATTCACAAATTCAAACACAAATTTTCAAACGTAACGATAATCTTTTTTAGCCTCCCCGGCAGAGGCGCCAACCTGTGGTTCGCGAAAACTTACCCCTTTTTATATATAAATAAATATAAACATATATAAATATATAACAAGGGTTAAAAATCCGCGAGATCAATAAATCCGGAAGCAGTATAGAGTGTCTTGGGGTCGTTATGTCCCAACGAGGCTTGAATGGAAAATCGAATTACGGATTGAAGATTGATGATTGAATGACAAAGATTTGGATATGATTGGGCACTAAACCTAATAAGCAAATGCACACAAAGATAAGCAAGGAAAATAAGCTGGAATGAGCATAAAAGCTAGAAATGGCAAAAACACTTAAAACTTTTAAACTAAGACACAAATAAGCTCAAATAAGCTTAAGAGTGGCAAATAAAGCTAGACAAACTCTAAATTAAGCAAATTCAGCAAGTGATAAACTAATAGTTAAGGCAGGGACAAATCAGCAGTATAACAAAACAGTACTAACAGTTTTTAACTAACAGTACTACTTGGTGTTAGTATGCTAGCTTTTAAGTAGTATTGTAGGCTTACTATCAATACCAATGAAATACGCGAAATAAGCAAATAAACCAAAACAGTTGTTTAACTATCCCTTATAAGTACTCAGGCATAAGAATAAGCAACTGCAATAAGCTAGAATGGAGAATAAGCTAAAAACTAAAAACTGATAAACTTTAGGTATTACTATGAAAAGGCTAAATAAGCCTTTTAAATAAGCTCTTAATGAGGCTACGAGAAGTACAACGAAACTGGGCCTAATCTACTTTAAAAAGCTAAGAAAATCTTAGCTAAGCAGAAACAATAAGCTAATAAGCAGAAATGAACTAACAATACTAACAGTACTAACTATCAGTACTAACTTGGAGTTAGTACCGCTAGCTTTGAGTTAGTACTGCTAGCTTTTAAAATTAAAAAATTGAACTAGCAGTACTAACTATGGGTTAGTACTGCTGGTCCCAAACAGCCTTTAAAGTTTTCAAAAATCATTTTTTTTCTTTTTATTTTAAGCTGATTTGGTCCTAAGTTGTTAAAAACAGATTATCAAAGAACACAATAAGACACTTATAATCAAGAATAAGTACTTAAATAAACTGAATTAGTCCTAACAGTTTTAACAAATGAACTAATCAGAGTACTAACTAGCGAATTGCACCAAATCCACTTTTAAACTGACAACTAAGCAAGATAAGCACTAAACATCATAATAAAGCATAAATAAGCAAATATAGGTAACAAATAAGTACTATAAGCAGTTCTGCAGTAGATAAGAAAAGTAAGAACAAGAAGACAATTACAACACCCTTGCTCAAAACGGGCTCTAAACCAAGAAGCTACAAGTTTAGGCTTGTATAAACAAGGCTAGTGGTGTCCATAAGCCCATCCAGAACTGGCTTATCATCCATAAAATAAGTTGTGGTGTATTTGAGAGTGATTTTTGTGATTTTTTCTTAACTAATTAACTTTTTAGGTTTACTAAAAACAGCTTGTAAATAAGCTTGAGTGAGAGCTTCTTAACACATTTTGAAACATAAACCAAACACTTAAGTATCTGAATTTTAAAAACTTGACTTTTAAACTCATAAACTTCAAACTTTCATTAATTCGTAAAAAGAGTACAAGGAAATGAAATAAACTGGATAAAATGCTAAAATGATTTAAAAAATTACAATAAAACTAAAATAAGCTAAGATATCTAAGATTAACTAGTTGCCTCAAAGGCTTACAAAAGGCTCTATTTATACTAAAACGAATTAAGGACTTGGTTTCTTGGTCTTCCTTCTCTTCTTTCTTCTGTGTTTCTTTGTAGAGACAAAAACCAAGTGTGCTTGTTGTGTGAGGTGATTCTAAAACAAATCCCAGCCTTCAATTCTTTTGTGCTTCTTTGGAGTCAATCACAGCCATCGAAAAAGTGGTGAGGGATTGCCATCATGGCACTTATACAGCTGGGGGGGGGGGGAATAGTAGAGTGGTTGAAATGATTTATCTAGGGTGTTGAGTGTTTTGCAGGGAGAAGGTATGGGAAGACATCCCTAAGTTGTTCCGGGGTTTTGTTGGGCGGGAAAGATGGAGTTTGGGAAGGTTGGCAGCTTTGGCCCCTCATCTCTTATAACCTCATTGTAAACTTTGCCCCTTTTATGATACAACTTTTAGGGGTTTGACAGAACTGGCCCCTAAAGTTATACTTCACTCGTAATTTTCGATTTCGGCCCTTGTCTTTTTGTAACAAATACAATGTATTTTTGGTACGTTTTTAGTCATATAAGTCCGTTTTTAATGGAAAATGGTATGTGTAATTAAGCACATACCAGTGAAAGAGGTGAGTGAGTAGAAAAGTCGTAGTGGTAGGAGTAGGTGAGTGAGTGAGGGGACAAATTGGGAGCATTTTCTGTAGTGGGTATTGCCTTTTGTGATACCCAATGACTTGATTATTTTCAATAAAAATGAAAAACAAAAATTTGGAAAAACTTTTTTTGCATTTGACTAAATTATTCATAATAGATAAAAGATAATGAGAAGATACTCCCTCCGTCTCAAAATTATAGTGCATGTTTTCTTTTTTGTTTGTCTCAAATTAATTATTCATTTCCAAAAATAAAAAGAAAAGTTAGTTTAAGTTTACCATATCATCTTCACTTGATTTAATAATTACAAACTTTAAAGAAGTTATAAATTAATTGGTTAAGGGTAAAACTGTCATTGTGCAAAAAGTAAGAGAGAGAAAGCTGTAAATGTGATGTTTTTCTTAAAGTGCGTGTTTTTTGTCGGTGGACTATAATTATGAGACGGAGGGATTAATTATTTTGCATTTTAGATGCTTTAAAGAAAGCTATTTTAACAACTAAAAGAGACTAAACAACAATATTTTCAATATTGATTTTGTTAAACTATATTCACATAATCTTTGATATGCACATCACCTTTTCTACGTACCCTCACCAAACTTAAACATACATATTTACAATGTAGTTACTTTTTTTAAGCCTCTAAGGCCACAAAGTCTATTCATATATTCAGGAATGGATTTGACCCCCTGCTGCTTGCGTGAGACACCCTTAAAATGTATGTTTAACATGTTTTTTCTTATAAAACATTTGTCTAACCTAAAAAAACAAAACCGAGCCATATTAGGTTGTGCTTAGCATGGCATAAAAAAATACCTAGTATGCATACGTAAAAGACAGAATGTCTATTCTTTATTCCCTGTGGTTTTGACGATGGGTTATTAAATCCTTTGAGGGTTTCGATCGTGTGACGACAATAATCAAAACAAGAACAAAGTGTTGGGTTGTTTTATTCGTGAAGCAAGTACTAGCATTCTAGCGTATCTGAGTGACGTGTAGTGTATGCACACCATAGAGGTTATCTACTTGGTAACTTGTTTAATTTGCGTGGTATTCGATTTATACACAAGCGTATATTCAAGAATGGTGTTCGTTAGTTGCTAAAAGGTTCGCTATTTTGATCCATTTGTTAATTACATATTCTATACGTGTTTTATGTTTTTCGTTGCGTACTCGTGATATATTTAATGGTTAAATAGATGTAAAAACCCAACAGTGGCATCACGAGCCATCGTGTAGAACTTGTAGTTACAAGTAATAAAATTTGACAAAAATTAGGGTTCTTGATTAATTTTTTAAGCCCTTTAGGCGTTTTATGCATAAAGATTCGATCTTTGTGCATCAAGATTCAATTTTTATTAGTTATAAAATTAATTAGACGAATTCTAGATTGTATGAAATTTTAAAAATAAAACTTGATGCGTTTTAAGTGTTACTTGATCGGTTTTATGTTTATAATTAATTGTTAATTCGGCATCCATGATAAATACATGCTTTATCATGGAGGGATATGTGATATAAATCGTGTTAATTGTTAAAGATTTATGCAAATATGATCAAGAATTAAAACATAGACATTAAATTTATGTGGTTTCGATCCCCGCTTTAAACGATAGGAAGTTCTTAGCCTTGTCTCTAATTGGGGCCTAAAAGTTGTTTAAAAATTTATGTGCTATGTGGTGTATATTTGTTTAAGGCTTACGCAATCGATTATATCGATGGATGTGGTCGGAGTTTTTAGGACGAATGAGCCTTATATGAATATATACATGTTTTAATTATTAGATAATTATGATCATAATTGATGTTTTCATGGCTTAATTGTTAAGTGTTGTTTTTGAATAAGTGTTATGTGTATTAGTTTTGTGTTTATATTGTTTTATTTTAAGTATTGGACTTGTGAGAAAATAAAAGGGTTTTTCGAAAAAAATATAAAAATGACTTATAATTATGAAATCAGATTTATTATGGACTATTTATAGTTCATAATGTGTTTTTCAAATTAAAGTTTTATTTTTATCAATGACGTATTTTGCAAAAGTACTACTTAGTTGCAAGAATAAGGTTCGGGGAGACTCATCAAGACTTCGGTCTTGTAGATACCATTACCCTATAATACTTGACTACGTTGTAGTTTCCTTGCCTTGCATACTATTTATGAAGTCGTGAATGGTCTAGGGTTTGAATGGTTTTTAACCATTCTTTAATCTTTTCCTTGCGATAAAATATAAAATCTTTAAGTTTTGAAAACATGTTGAATCGTCAATTTTTAAAAAGGTAACACTATTTATACATTAGATGTATAGAAAATAAGTGATACCATAATAAATAACTTAATTGAGTAAAGTTTTTATTAAAATTTATGATACGAAGATGTATGCATGCTTCTTCGTACATATTTGCCACGTCAAATATTGTATCCTTTAAATAGTTATGCCCTTCATTGTAAGAACACTTGCAGATGCTTTTTACTATGCGTGAGACGTATGTAGATTGTAATCCCAAAGTGATTATACACTTTTTTGTGAGATGTTAGTGTTACATAATCACAATTTTTAATTGGACGACTTGATCGGTTTTTAGTGTAAGACCTTAAATCGAGGATAGATGGGATGAAACATGCTTAATAGAATATTATTGTATTAAAGTAAGTCCCATAGGTTTAGGATTGCACTATGTGGCAATTATTGCTCGTCAATTACCTTTTGAATACACCATTGCTAGCAGATCAACTGATGTGATGGTGGTTATGCGCAAGTTGGATCCTAGACTTTATAAATTAATTGTTTAAAAAGTTTAAAACATGGGTAGTTTAATTTCTATAAGTACATTATAGAAAATACTAAAATTGATTTTGGGATTCTTTAACAGTATTAAGGCAATGATAAACGTAAACAGGGTTTGTTTCTTTTCTTGAAGAAGTGAAAATGAAACCGAGACTCCTTTACGTGTAAGGACAAGGGAGGACTCATTCTACATCTTTCTTGCTCCGAAAAGTTATAATAGGAACATAGAAATTGTCTTAATGTAATCAAACTCATAGCAAAATTAAATGTTAAGTAGATTGCATAACTTATATTTTCATTTAGATTTCATCACCATTATTCGGTGGTGAATACTTTTGAACATATAAGGACATATAGATAATAGAGAATATGTTCTTTAAAGCTCTATCAAATGATAACCATCTTAATGTACGTGCTTTATGAGTTCTAGTATTAGGAAATACCAATTACTACAGTAAAAGTGGTAAAGGCAATATAGGATAATGTTATCTAGTAGTTTGTCTTAATCAATAATTAAGGGGAAATTGACTATGCCTAATTTCAATTAACTAAATTGCATTGATGGATAGTCTCAATTTACTAGTAGAACTTTTTGAAATCCAAGTACATTGCCTCCTAATTAGATTTCAAAGAAACGTTGGAAATATAAAATAGTTTCACCTATTCTGTTTTCACTGGTTATGGAACAATTGCAATGTTGTCATATTCCAGTGGGTGTATCGTGATTTCTTTCTGAACCAATACATTATGTGATGTTTGTCTTAATTCATGGGAGCTACAAGGTTTATTATCTTGATAGTAACCTAGATTATTTCTCGCTTGTCTTGAGATAATATATAGTTTTCCAACTATACACACTCATGGTTCTAAGGATAGTCGTGCACTATTTCTTAAACAAAGTGGTTCTATATCTATTTGTAACGCTAATATCTGTGACACTATCATATTGTCCATATAAACAAACGAATGGCGTATTGTTTGACTACATGTATGATGTTGTGCCATGCACAAGTAGGAGAAATCTTTATTGTGTACAAGGTACAACAAATGACAATAACAATATGATTAAAGGTTCTCTTGACCGTAAGGTAAGAAACAATATGTCGAGATATGAATTAAAGACTACTTAAGTAAAATGTTTATGTGTTTTTGGAATGTCCAAAATAATAAAGTAATCTTAATTTATAGACTATAGACTACTTCAAGTAAAAGGTTTATGTGCTCTTGTAAATGTCCAAATAATGAAGTAATCTTTTGATTAACTTGAAATTACTACTGAAGCCAAGAGTTGGTATTCAGAATTACTTTAGTTAAATATGTTTATGTTTATTGTAAATTAATAAACAATAAGTCTGTTAATTGTTAAAAGACTTATAACATAAAGTAAGTGTTTAGAATTACTTTAGTTAAATATGTTTATGTTTATTGTAAATTAATAAACATTAAGTTCGTTAATTGTTAAAAGACTTATAACATAAAGTAAGCATTCAAAAATTACTTTAGTTAAATATGTTTATTAATAAACATGAAGTCCTTTAAATGTTGAAAGACTTATAACATAAAGTAAGTTATATCTTCTGGCTATGACATGAATAAAAGTCATTGAATTGTTCAAAGACAAAATAATGTATAGTTAACATGTTATGTCTCTTGAAAATATATGTACATAGAGTTCTTGAACTAGTTAAAATCATATACATTATTGCATGCAAATATGTTTTTTCAATACTATATATTCAATTTGGTTTGACACAATTGATAAGTATGTAACCTAAAGAGTCTTAAGTTATTTAAAAGATTGTGATAAAGTCTCACAATTAAATTACACATAAAATACCACATATTTATAGATGGCGAATATATAAGCCAAGAGTTTAAAGATTATCTTAAAGCTTGCGGAACTTTCCAACAACTTACTCTTCCATACACACCACAACACAATGGCGTGTCTGGAAGGAGAAATCATACTTTGTTAGACATGGTTCAATCTATGATGAATCTTACAACTCTGTCATTATCCTTTTAGGATTTTGCTCTAGAGTCTGCAACACGCATACTCAATATGGTTCCAACCAAGAAGGTTGATAAGACACCATATAAATTATGGTATGGAAAAGTTTCAAACTTGCCTTACCTAATGGTCTAGGGATGTGAGGCGCTTGTAAAGCGTGATACGCCTGACAAACTCTAACAAAGATCTGCTAAGTGTATCTTTATAGGATACCCAAAGAAAACAATGGGTTACTATTTCTACTTCCCATCGGAAAACAAAATTGTTGTTGCAAGGTATGCTAAGTTCTTTAAGAAAAATCTCATAACTTAAGAAGTCAGTAGAAGGGCTATAGATCTTGAAGAAATTCAACATAAAGATACATCACCTTCGAAAATCACTAGCAAAATTCCTATGGAGGTTAAAAGGATACATCGAGCTCTAAATCGCTTATGTCTAAATGTAGAGGCGGAGGAGCATAGTCTAGAGGATCTTAATGAACCCACCAGCTATAAATCTGCAATGATGGATCCAGAATCTAAAAAGTGGCTCAATGCTATTAATGCGAAAATGCAATCCATGATAGATAATATGGTATGGGTCTTGGTTGATCTTCCTCCTAATTGTAAGACTGTTGGGAGTAAGTGGATTTTTAAGAAAAAGACTAACCTGGATGGCATTGTACATACATATAAAGCTCGTCTTGTAGCAAAGGGTTATACTCAACACTACGAGGTTGATTATGAAGAAACATTCTCACATGTTGCTGATATTAGAACTATTAGGATTCTCATATCTATAGCGGCGTTCTATGATTATGAGAAATGGAAAATAGATGTCAAAACTGCCTTCTTAAATGGTTATCTTGATAAAGACATTTATATGGTACAACCTGAAGGTTTTATTGATCCTAAACATCCCAGAAAAGTATGCAAGCTTCAAAGATTCATTTATGGTCTTAAGCAATCATCAAGAAGCTAGAATAAAAGATTTGATGAGGAAATCAAAAAGTTTGGTTTTGCTTAAAATCTTAATGAGCCATGTGTATATCAAAAGGCTAGTAGGAGTAATGTTACATTCCTCATCTTATATGTTGATGACATAATAATCATGGGAAATCACATTCCAAGTTTACAAAGTGTAAAGAATTATCTTGGAAAGTGTTTTGCTATGAAAGATTTGGGGGAAGCAGCATTTATTAAAGGAATCAAGATCTATAGAGATATGTCAAAGCGATTGATTGGACTTAGTCAAAGTTCTTACATGGATAAGATCTTAAAGAGATATAAAATGGATAATTCCAAATGTGGTCATATCCCTATACAAGAAAGACTTGACTTAAATAAAACATAAGGTGCTTAAACACCTGAAGAGGTGAAGCGTATGCAAAATGTACCTTATACTTTGGCTGTGGGATCCATTATGTATGCAGTGAAATGCACTAGACCTAATGTTGCGTTCGCGCAAAATATAACAAGCCATTTTCAATAAAATCCTGGTGAACCTCATTGGAATGCTGTGAAAAATATTCTTAAGTATTTAAGAAATACTAAAGATATGTTTTTGGTTTATGGTGAAAATCCAGAAGCTGAACTTAGAGTTGAATGCTACTGTGATGTTGGATTTGAGACTGATAAAGACGACATCAAATCTCAGACATGATATGTTTTCATTTTGAACGGAGGCGCGATTGACTGGAAGAGCTCCAAGAAAAGTGCTACCGCAATGTCTGCTACAGAGCTGAATATATTGCTGCTTCAGAAGCTGCAATAGAAGCTGTTTAGATTAGGAAGTTTATTTCAGGGCTAGGTATAGTACCAACAAGAAACAAACTAATTAAGATGTTTTGCGACAATTCTTCTGCACTTCTTATTGCTAACGAACCGGGGGTTCAGAGAGGCGTCACTATCATAAAATTTACGATTATGTTGCCAGTGTATTGAAATGTGTGAAATAAATCTTCTTAAATTTCACACAGATGACAATCTAGCTGATCTTTTTACGAAGGCTTTACCTAATGAAAAGCTTACTCAACATGCTAGGAGCATAGGACTTCGTTTAGCTAGCAGTTTCATGTCGATCTGTGTTTTAGTATTTGTATAAGGGATATTTAAATAATTTTATTTTATGATAATGATATTTCATATATTGTTATTTTTATTATAAATTATGTCTTATATTTGCATGTTTAAATCCATGAATAATATTTATTATTCTAAATTAATCCATTGTCGGTTAACAATATGATACTATTATTAAATTAAGACAAATCTGAGTGATTGGTGATATCTTGGATATTAAAGGAAGTGTCCACCAAACTCACATAATATTCATAAGATGAATATTCGATTCTCCAACTAACAAGAATATTACTATATGGATCATCGTCATTAAGTAAATCTTGTAAGTGATTTTATTTACTAAATCCTTAGACTTGAGATGCAAGTAGGTCTTGCATGTGTGGATAATCTTTCTTAATCTAGTTTAAGTTATCCTAAAAAAGGTAGCTAATAAGGGCTATTTCAGAAGTGATTTTGAAGCATGATGACTTGACACTTGTAGTCAATATAGAATTTGTTGTTTCAATAGTTAAAAAATGATGCCGTTGGGCCCCTCATAGAATTAATCAGATGTGTGTATGGCCGTACCCGAAAGCTTATGTAGATTTGTCTCATTGATTTTCAGTAGTCTTGATTAGTTACATATACGAGAAACAGAATCTTTAAAAAATGGAATGACCTTGATCCATATCTATTTTTAACACGGTATTTGAAACAAAGGGATTGTAAATATGTAAATCATTTATCCGTGTCTTTATGAAACAACACTCGGATATTTCTGGAAGCATTGACGTATTGCTAGAGGCTTACCAATGTTATTATATTATATATACATGTCCAAGTGGGAGCTGTTGGAATATGTTCACGTATAAATAATATATGTTCGAAAATCTATTCAAGCTTACGAGGACGCACACATTAATATGTAGAACAATGAATGAATATATTAAAATAATATATTTATTAGTGAATTAACAAATTATCGTTAAATGTTTAGCGAGAATTAATATTAGTCGTTAAAAGTTAAAGGACTAATATGCAAAACTAGGAAAAGGAAAGTTACGGTTTGCCCCCTCTTTTCTTTAGGTCGGAGGAACTCCCTTTCCTTTTAGGATTGGAACTGCTTGACTTGCAAGCCAAGTTATAAGGGTTGTAAATAGAGGTATTGGGTTCATTGTTTTCCAATGCTTGAAAACCAATAACCTTAAATCTCTCTTGTGCTCTTTTCTTTGGTCAATCAATTCCCAAAACCCATAAAGGGTTTTGGTTTTTCCCCCTTTGTCGTGCAATCGAACCAAACACCCTTTAAGGTTTTGTTTTGCGATCGAATACCACTACCGTGATGGTTTTGTTCATGTGTTGATTGATTCAAGAACGAAGGAGATTGTTTGTTAAACACTACTAATACTAGCATACCTCAGTGTTTGCTAAGAACGTATTGTGTGTGTCGATTTAGAGGGATCATACTTTGATCCTAATAGTTTTGCGTGGTGTTATACATACGCGTATATTCAAGACGATGGTTCATTTATTGCTAAAAGGTACACACATTCTTGAACTCTTGTTAACTATATTATTCTATACGTGTTAATCTTTTCGCTGCGTACTCGTGTATTTAATGGTTAAAAGTTGTAAAAACCCAACATGCTTTTGTTAAAAAATATTATTATATATAAACTCAAACCTAACCCCTCCCCTCTATGATCGATCTAATGGTTTCCTTGACTCTTGTACGAATTAAGATTCTTAATCTCTATTTCCGCCTGATCGTTGTTCCTGTTTGGTCGTTAGGGTTTCTTCTATCCTAGGGTTCTGTAACTCCAAATCGTCTCTAGGGTTTTGTAATGTTTCTGGTCTATTTGTTTTTGTTTTGGTGCTTTAAAGCATACATCATCACGTCAGTTGTTTTGGTTTGATTATGATTCTGTTCAAACTTTATTCTTTACGCTATAATCTACACTATCCTTTGGGTGTGTGGGTCGATTTGGATTACAAGACGTGCTTGTCTATCTCTATATTGTGGTTTAATTATTAAGTTCATGCGTTAAGTATAAAGGTGGGGCTCTTGGATCTGTGAGGGGGTGGTAAAAAGAATACTAAGCTAGGTACACAAGCTGCTAGGAATAAGAAGAACATTAATGATTCGTCTAGATCTACACTGGATTCTGGTTTTCTGCTATTAGTTGATGTTACAGGTATTGTCCATGATCAGGATGGTGGTCACACTATTTAGAATATTGTTACTGGTGGAGCTATGGGACAAAATCCTTATAATACGGGGTGGATTCCGGTTACTAATTCCCCCACACCTAATGAGTTGGTAGTTATGATGTTATGAAGGATGTTCCCACATCTTATGATAATAAGCTTACGCCTGCGCTGGTGAGTAAGGCTAATATTCAAAAACTTGACGCGAATGTGCCAAATGATGCTGATTTTGACATTTGGTTAACCTCGGGTTCTATTCATGAAGTAAATGATAAAAAAAATCAATTTATGGTTATTTTATTGGTAAAAGGCTTGATTTTCCTGTC
This sequence comes from Tanacetum coccineum, assembly GCA_026074375.1. Classification (NCBI taxonomy): domain Eukaryota; kingdom Viridiplantae; phylum Streptophyta; class Magnoliopsida; order Asterales; family Asteraceae; genus Tanacetum; species Tanacetum coccineum. The sequence goes on from BQNB010075282.1 coordinate 28,743, forward strand.
GTTGAATGGTCTATTCGAAGCAATTGGAAAAAATATAGTTTATAGAAAGTAACGTTAGTGAAAGGATTTTTATTTTTTAAATTCTCATCTAATGAGGGTTCTGATTTGATGCTTAGAGATAGTCTATGGATGATTTGTGAAGTCCTTATATTTCTAAATAATGAGTCCTCCTTGGTGAGTCTTCTTAAAGAGGAATTGTCTCGTGTTCTAGTTTTGGTAAAGTTCCATGATGTTCTATTGGTTGCGTATACATCGGATGGGTTAAGTTTGATCGCCACGAAAATTGGTACCCAATGATGCTAGACTCATTTACTAATTTCATGTGTTTGGAATCATGGGGTAGGACCTGTTATGCAAGAATTTTAATCGAACATGATGCTTGTAATAGTTTTAGCGATAATCTGGTTATGGCAGTTCCTAATCTTAAGGTCCTGGTTATACAAAAGAAACAATTCGGGTTGAATACAAGTGGGAACCTCCTCGTTGCAGTACGTACATAGTAATTGGTCACTTAGTTGATGATTGTCCAAAAGCATCGAAACATGTGGTGAATAGGATGGATAAAGGCAAGGGTGGATCATCCGGGGCGGATGATGATCGTTTAATTGAGGTAAAACAAAAGAAATCAGGTAGCAATAATGGAGGCACCAAAATTTTTGATTTTCCATGTGAAGCAAAAGCCTATATAATGCCATAAACTAACTTGAGAGGCAAGCCCTAAGACGGCTCCTCCTGTTAATATGAAGAAGGTATTCATACCAGGTAATTCTTTAAATAAGACAGCTCAAATGAATGTTTCGACATCATGTAATGGTACAATTTACCTTAGTAACTCTTTTGAGGTTTTAAATGATAATAACTCTGTAGCTGAGGATGTAGATTCGGGGGATAGGATTGTTATGTCTAGTGTCCAAGAGGAAGGACAAAACTCTACCCCTTTAGTTGATAATATTAATCTAGTTGAACAACGGTTGTTGGAGGGGAAATGTATGCTTTTGGATGATGATGGTAAACCTGTGAAAATGATTGATTATACTAGTGATCATGATAGTGATGATGAGCTTTGATGTGTTGTAGTGTGTGGTTACATTTTATTGTTTCAAGTTTTAAATTTATATTTTACCAACTAAACCAATAACAACACTTTAACGGGCAGTGTACCCGGTTAAGATGTAGCTTCGTTGGTAAGTAGGGTGTCAATCACTAAGAGCGAGGTTAAATCTATCAATTCAATTAATATCTTGGTTATCTAATCTATGTTAATTCTATTCTAATCCTATGTTAAACCTATGTCAGTCTAAATCCTAATTCTAATGGTAAAAAGGGAGGTGTTTAGCTTGAGAGACTGGCACGGTTTTGTTAGTGACTACAATCAATTCAAGACACTGTTACCCACACAAGGTAATAGACAGAAGATAAAAGAGCGGTCGAACTTTATATAAGAAAACTGTATTAACCATTATTAATCTGATAAAAATGTTAGTTTGCTGATTATAATCTATCTTAGGTGTTACATCTTCCTAAGGCCTAGACATAATAATTCTGTCACAATTAAAGCATCCGCATAAAGCATCCTTATTTGCTGATTATAATCTATCCTAGGGATTAAAGCAATGGTGATCTTGTTAAACCCTAACTCATTGAGACTTTATCTACTTACCGCTTAATGGCAATCTATACACTAGTAGTCCACTTGTCCAACTATCCAATGGTATCTGAACGTTACTTGTTGAATTATCTAGGTCACCTGCTAGTCAACACGATCAATAAACCACTGGAAATATCCAATTAACTAGTTAAGCCCGAAGCGTATCCTAACACAGACTTAGAAGGACAATACTTGTGTGACTATTATTCTAGATGTATAAATCACTATATGGAGAGCTATCCCATACTCTAGATCTGTTTGGTCCACTTAGCTAGATCTAGTTGAATGATAGGTCACATACAAAAGCGCGTAAACAAGTATAAATTGATAAACATAAACAAGCACGCAACGATAAATCAAGAAATCAATAATTAACAAATACCAAACATTCAGATCTTCATAATAATGGCTAATACATGAAGATATTAGCCTTCAAACGTCATAATAAATACAAGAGTAATTATTTAACCAAGGTAAACTAACCAAGTTAACGAATGATACCAAAAACTGAACGATTACAAAAGTATATGAATTACATGATGTCTCCTATGGAATGAATTGCGTTGCTCGACCTTTTTTGCTCTTTTTCCCTTTTGAAAATCAACTTTTGTGGTTTAGGTATCGATAATATGATTTAGCACACTTAAAACTCATTTTTGAGTTTTCTATTTATAAGGTCTGGAAGTCGGTTCAATACGGCGTATCCAAGGAGTTGGATACGGCGTATTGGGCTTTCTTGGAGTAGATACTACGTTTGATATCTTCCAGAATATTATATTATCCATAACTTGAATACAGCATATTGAGATCCTCTAGATGTGGCGTATTGATCATCAATCCTGAGTGGTCTTTTGGTGAATGCAGGCATGGATACGCCGTATCTTCTTGATGGCGTATTGGTCTTCAAAACAATACTCTTCAAAATATCTTCTTTTAAGCTCCATAATGCGTGCCTTTTGCTATCTTTCACCAATTACTTAATAATTACTATAATTCTCAAATATAAACGAGTAAGTAACAATTCTTTGCAATAACTATACGAAATAGGTTAATATCGTGGGATAAATGATGCTATAAAATAGACGTTATTTGATGTTATCAAATATCCCCCAACTTGAATCCTACTTGT
>BQNB010075283.1:0-18164 GCA_026074375.1 Tanacetum coccineum
TAATTAATTCAACGCAATCAAAGTGGACATAGGAGCAGTTACAACCTGAAAAGACGATCAAGAAAGGGTCATAACATTAAAGGAAAAAAATATACCAGAGAAAAAGAAAGGTAAACCTTAGACATCATATGAGGGGATTGAATTTAGGAATGATTAGAGAGACGTATAGTGATAATACCTTTTCAAACTCTACCCTTTTCCAGTCAATACCTTTCGATTCATATTCCTAATAAATGAATCACTAAGATTGAACGTAAAAAAATAACTGGACTAATAACCAAAAGACGAATCTGAGATCAAACAAACCTGGTTATAATTTCAATCTTCATTTGAGAGCATTAGCATGATTTTAGGTTTGAATTTGAATGTTACAAGCAAATCATTCCCTAAAAATTTTCAACAAATCATTCCCTAAAACCTCCGAATCATTTTTTTGAATTGATGTGTTTCTTTCTTCTAAAACTTTGACAAATTCTTACCACATTTATGGCATGGCCGAGCAGGGGCGGGGGGGGGAATTATTATTAAGATTTAGATTGCAAGAACGAGAGCAAGTTTAGCTCCTGTCGGCCCCAGATCATTCGATCTCTCACTCACCGCTCTCACTCACTTTTCACTTTATTTTGGCCCTTTTTCAGTTATAACAAAGTTTGGAAAGTAACACCTTTAGTCCCTCCGTTTTTATAACAAAAGAGATAAAAGAGGTTTTGGTTAATTGCAAAACCAGCCCTTGTGTTTTATTTCTTTTGTTTTCTTTATAAAACAACTTTTAAAACTTGGCAATTTTGGCCCCTAAAGTTTAATAAGAAAAGGATTTTGGGCTTGGGTTTTGTGTTGGGCCCATTGGCTGAGATTGGCTGTAACTGGGCTAGGATTGGGTCTTCAAAGTCTTCACAGTCTTTGTCAATTGCACACAAATGGGCTGTTGTAATTGATTGAGGGCCCATTTGGTCTTCACAGTCTTCATAGATATACTATTGGGCTTTCCCGGCCCATCAGATGGGTAAAGATTGCATTCAATAGTATTCTTCAGTATTGACTCTGACTTTGACATTTTTGGACTTTGGCCTTGATTTTGCACAGTCTTTTCCATTCCATGCTCAGTTTTGTCATTTTGGCTTGGTTTTCTGTCTTTTTGTTGATATCCACTTCCTGCACAACACAAATGCAAAACAAACATATATTTGGCAGTTTTTGTCTGTTTTTGGTCATTTAAGCTCGTTTTTGAAGGTAAAAGATATGTGTAATTAAGCACTTATCAGTAACCTGCGTCAGAAATAGTTGACAACCTTTCTCCATATACTTTTGGGCCTTTACACGTGATATAATGCTCAACGTTGATTTCTTCTCTGTGTCACTTTTGTCTCCTTGAATGATCAGAATTTTGTTTCCCTAAGGAATATGCACTATCTTCTCGTCACAGACAATCACTGCATGATTCTTTGCTAACCAATCCATGCCGATGATAACATCGAAACTACCCAAATCTATGGGCATCAGGTCAATATTAAATGGATGTCCTAACAATCCTAATGTACAGCCTCTAAGCACAGTGTTGGTTTCTGAAGTTCTTCTGTCTGCTAGCTCGACAGCATAACTAACATCTAAGGCAGAGGAAATGACATCTAGCGATGCACTAAAAGTATTTGATACGAAACTTCTATCGGCACCCGAATCAAATAACATATAAGCATGATGATCGTTGAGAAGGAACGTACCCGTGACAGTGTTGGAACCCAGGTTTGCATCACCTCCTCCTAGGATATATGCTTTGCCCCTTGCATCAGGAACTCTTGCTTTGTTCCTACGGTTTTGGTTCTTGACTTTGGGACAATCCTTCTGGTAATATCCTTGTGCACTACACTCAAAACACGTAATAACTCCCTGATTCGGCCCTGGAGTTCCTTGAGTAGATACAGTCAAAACATATCCACAATCCCTGGCCAGATGTCCAATCCTCTTACAGTTATGACACTTAGCAGTACACTGTCCTTCGTGGTTTAGCTTACACCTATTGCAGAACGGAAGTGTTCCTTCATAACCATTCTTCTCATTGTTAATAGCCATATAGGCTCTAGCAATATTCTGACCTCTAGTATTCTGTCGTTTGTGGGGTGGTTGTTGCCCACAGTTGTTTCTATAGTTGTTGTTCAATCTCCTCTTGTTCTCTGCGTTTCTTACAGCATAGCCCTTCAACTTTTGATCCATCAAGTTGTTGGCAATTCGAACAACATCTTGTAGTCTTGTGGGTTCTGCAGCAATTACATTCCCTTGGATATTATCAGGAAGACCTCCAATGAATTTCTCCACCCGATCTTCCTCCTCGGGGACCATTTTGGTACACATCATGGTAAGTTCTTGGAACCTTTGAGTGTAAGTAGCCATGTCATTGTTCTTCACCGACAAATTCCACAACTCGGTTTCCATCTTTTGGATCTCATTTCTCGGGCAGTACACTTTAGTCATCAGCTTCAACAGCTCTCTCCATGATAAAGCGTATGCAGCATCAGTTCTGATGGTTCTCTTGTGAGAATTCCACAAGGTTAATGCACTGTCGAGTAAAGTACAAATAACATACTTCGCTTGATATCTCTCCGGACAGTTGCTGATGTGAAACACAGTTTCCATCTTTTCACTCCATCTTATCAAACCAACCACACCTTCTGTTCCTTTAAAACTCAGTGGTTGACATTTCATGAAATCTTGGTAAGTACATTCACGAGCAACAGGCCTATCGCCTCTTCCATTCACATTACGGTTCTCATTACCGTCACCGTTGTCGCCTCTATCGTTTCTATTTCCAGTACCATTTCCATTACCATTTCCATTACCATCTCCTCCTCCATTGTCATTCCCATTCTCGAGTTCAAGATCTCAGTTAACCCGGCGAGCCTTTAGAGCTGCGTCCACACGTTGGTTAATCATTTCTTCAATTGAGGCAGGGGTCATACCGGAACGAGTGTTAGTCATTGTTCTACATCACAAGACACAACCCATGGTGAGATTTTGAAACAAATACACGATTATATAACAATAATTTTAATACATGCTATGATATAAAATATAATTACAACCGATTGCTAGCATGGATTAATTTACCATATAGATAATATAGCGAGGAGAGGTTCAATACATGCTTTTTGTTTTAATGAATAAAAGCATAATTCAGCTTACAACCAAAAATCCAAAATAGGTACATGATCCACAATTGTTCTATGCAACAATCTAGACCTAACATCAGTCTTGTCTCCTACATGGTCTTGGTACTCTAGTATAAGGGCGAAAACCAAATTGTCTCTCAACATACGACGTCGATTCTCTTAAGTTCTCCCCAGTGTATCTATCGCGATCCCTACGATCTGATGATACATCCTCAAGTGAAAGAGACACGTGAAGACGAAGACTGTTCACACGATCCCTCTCGATATCCAACATAGCACGAACCTTGAGGTTCTCCAACCTTAAGCTGTCAATACTCTCGATCATACTAACTCTCTGTCCCCTAGCTATCAACTAATCAGCCTCCAACCGTCTCTGAACAGTCTGAATCCTGACAATCCTATCAATACGAACCTCAGACATGTGATGGTCAAAGTCACGCACAACATCATTCAAGTCAATCGGCATATCCTTGAATGACCTAAAAATGCCATCTCTAGTGCTAGACGAATTAGAAGAATCCTCTCCAGCTGGCTCTACAATCTCCTCCTCAACTATCGGTGTTGACATCGGGTCGATACCTACCTCAACCGTGTCTCCATCACTGACATCCCTAGGGCCAATTGCAACATGATCTCTAACATCATCCCCATCACCAATACCAAACTCCACATCAACCTCAGTCTTTATAGGATCAATCTAGGTATCCTCCTCTATGCTAGTCTCAGACGAATATGAATCTCCGAACCTCTTACGAGGTGGTAAGAGACCAGCACGGGTAGGAGCCAATGATCCCATAACTGGCGTAGATGATGGTACAGAATCAACTGGGGATCTACATCTCTTGCGAGATGGTCCAGCGAATGTAAGATGAATTGAGGGGTCTCTGATGATATTCTCTGATGTATGACTCTGATGTAGTCGGTGGATACAATGTAGATAATGGAGCAGCACACCAACGACAAAATGCCTCACTATGTCATGGTGCTCTCCTCGGAGGGTAACACAATCTAGGTGGTACATCTCTAGTTGAAGATCCAGAATGATTCAGATATGATGCATCCAAACCCGAAGAATGAACTGGCAAAGAATCCAAAGATTAAACTGCGAAGAAGATGAGTGGGTGGTCTGAAGGCACGAGGTATGCTTGGTAATGCTAATCTGCGTGCTGGTAAAAGGTCCAAACTCTTTCCTTGCAGTCAACAAACTTACGCGACCTATTAAGAATGGGTGCGGTAAGGTCGCCAAAAAGGGAATAGCCTCCCCGGGTCGGATAAGAATCGCTGACCGTCGACGAATCCCGGGCGGGGCAGTAACATAAGCAATAGGAAACTTAGATGATGATGATAGACGTGTTGTTACCCTGCTCCTCCAACGAGCAACGGTAGCACATATGGGTCTACGATGGTGGGTCAATCAGAAGAATCTAGGTGCCACAGAAGAATCGCGTGCTAAGACATGGTGAAATAGTGATAGCAGGGAAATGTGCTCTGGTGAAGACACCTCATCTGGTGAATCAAAATTGGAACCCTAATAGGGAACCAAGCCACACAATCTAGTGGGTGAAGCGACAAGAGTCGTCTCAACCACAAGAGCGGCAGATGAAATAACAGGAGTAATAGTAGAAGTCTCTGGAGCAACCAAATAGAAGTAGAAGGCAATAATGTGGAATATTACATAAAACACGTAACCGAGAGGGCGATGATCACCACCACCTCATCCGAGAATTAGAAGTATATTAGCAAATAGCTGAAGCTGTCATGTTCTGCACAAGCAAAACTTTTTATTTAAATCATCCTTTATATTATAAACCATGCAAGGTATGAAGAAAACGATGAAAATGATGGCAAGGTAATATGACTATAGGTAAATAGTGTTAGTATATATAAGAAAATCTTATATATACTATATTATTTATAATCATACTATATTTTATTTCTAATAATATTTATTAATATTTATTTATTTATATATATAATTATTTTATACTTAATGTTTATATATATATTATATACTATATAGCAAGGATAAGACAACAAGGTAAGCACAGATAAAAAAAGGGCACATTTGATCAACATACTGGTTATAGACCAGACCTAGTATAACTACCTGGTTCTCTATAACCTGGCTCTGATACCAATCTGTCACACCCCCTAACGGGGCCTGGACTAGAATAGTGTACGAGGGCGTGTCATCAATAACAATCCAACCCAAAGCCTAATAAAGAACGACCACTAATATGTCGTTTGAAAAAGTGTTTATCCTAACGTTGCCTTAAAGAAAATTTAATTAAGTTTTACAACTGATCATATGAAAGTTAAATGTAGCGTAAGCATAACAAAGTTTGACAATGACAACGAGTATGTAAATAGATAAGTCTTGAAATTGACGAAGTCACATAACACATAGACTCCATTTAGCATCAAGAATCAAGCCAAGCTAAGCACCTGAGAAAACATGTTTAAAACGTCAACACAATGTTGGTGAATTCATAGGTTTAAGTTAGTACAAGAGCGGACCACAAGATTTCAAAAACGTATGCGACTACTATTTACAGATACAGCATAACATAATAAAGTATTTACTGTTACGCTAAAGCTCATGACATCTTGATGCTAATAACAACAGGGCATATCATATCATGCCACATAGTATTCCTGCCCTAACTGGTGTCCCAAACCAAAGACCACCACAACGCACAATCGACATGACATATATCCGTTTGTTCTTTGTTAAGTGGAACCAAAGCAGATAGGGATAATTAGTCCCAATAGATCTATTTACGCATTCACGCTCACTTAACCAATCCAATTGGCCATAGGTGACTAACGGTTCATGATAGTTCGGGCAATAGTGGTTTGTAAGCAACTTAGGCAACACATAAACATGTAAAACTCACGTTAAGAACTTGTGTCTAATTTTAAAAGCAAACAATGTTTCTCACCCCAAAGTATAAAGCATTTGTAAATTAAAAATCGGTAATTACGTTGGGGGATATGAAACTACCTTAAGCAAGTGGTGAATCGATAATCAACGAGGAAGAAATAAAGCCGAAGAATCCTACATGCGACAAGAATGAAGAAACAAGTAGAGAATCACAAGATCTATTCCCAAAATGACTAGATCTATAAAACCCAATTATAAAATTAGAAACCCTAATTTTATAATCTTGAGAAACCCTTGAAAATCAACCAACCAATACTTGGATCTACCTTAGAAACTTTTAAAAATGAACTTAGAACACTCTGATCTTGAAAAGAATCAAAGAAAATGGAAACCCTATAAAGGGTGGTTTAGCCGTGGGTTTTAAGAGAAGAGGGAGAGCAAAAGAGAAAAAGAAAGCTAAAAATACAAGTGTGTGTGTTATGAATGAAATAATGGAAGCAACAAAATTTATATAACACAAGTTTACTTCACACACTAAAAGTGTGTGTGTGTGCCGTAGACAAGAGACAAGGAGGAGGAGGGGGGCCAATTTGATCCTCCAATCAAATTCAAGTTGGCACAAAACATGTAATTAAGGCTTGTTTTTATTTGATTTGAATTCAAACTTGTTCACCAAGGGTGCATGTGATATTGGTTTGGAAGTATGCATGCATGGGGAGGGGACCAAAGTGAATTTTTATTCATTTTATTTGGCTAGTGCTTCCCATTTGATTTAATTTCCAAGTCTTGCATGCAAAAGCTATGTTATAGTAAACCACGATTTACGCAAGTAACGAAACGAATAACTGTATCACCGAAAATTATGAAATATTATATATTGCCATAAAATGTAAAAACGTACTTATTGCCAAAATACTACAACGTTAGGCATCTCGGTTCGCTCCCGGAGACGATTCTCAGATAAGAGCGGGAATACTTCCCGGTTACACGTAAATTTTAAACGAAACCTCAAAAATTTAAGTTACTAAACGGAAATGGCTAATTTATTGAACGGAAATTCTCGGGATGTCACAGGTAGGGTCCAAAAAAACCAAAAAAAGAAACCGCATAAGGCTGCTAAGGGGAATCAAGGGAAAGCAAAGATGGGCTATGCACTAGTGTCAGCGCCACCTTTTGCTCCCAAATCTAAGAATCGTCCAACACCCAAAAAGGATAATCCTGCGAAGGACGCGATCTGCCACCAATGTGGTGAAGTAGGTCATTGGAGAAGGAATTGTCCCGTTTATCTCGCCGAGTTATTGAAAAAGAAGAAGCTATCTCAAGGAGCTAGCACTTCAGGTATTTTCACCATAGAACTCTATTCTTTTCCTAGCACATCTTGGGTTTACGATACAGGTTATGGTACTCATATCTGTATTACTACTCAGGGTCTCAAGGGAAGTAGGAAGCTGAAGCTAAAAGCTTTAAGTCTGTACGTGGGCGATGGTAATCGTGCAGCAGTTGAAGCTATTGAAGAATTTCACTTGTGTCTCCCTAGTGGACTAGTTTTAATTTTACACAATTGTCATTATGCTCCCTCTATTACTAGATGCATCATTTCAGTTTTACGTTTGTACAAGGATGGTTTTGTTTAACCGCTTTGAGAATGATAATACAATTTCAGTTTCTAGGAATAATTTGGTTTATTTTAGTGCTATCCCACGGGATGATATTTATGAAATTGATTTGTCTTCTTCTAATACAAATGATAGTTCTATGTATGCTATAAGCAATAAAAGAGCCAAGCTTAACTTGGACTCTACTCTCTTGTGGCACTGTCGTCTTGGACACATTAACAAGAAACGCATTGAGAAGTTGCAACATGATGGACTTCTCGATTCAATTGACATTAAGTCTGTTAAAAAGTGTGCCTCTTGCATGTCTGGAAAGTTAGCAAGAAAACCGTATTCACATCAAGTGGAAAGGGCTAAAGATCTACTTGGACTAATCCACACCGATGTATGTGGTCCATTTAGAACTGTGTCAAGACAAGGAGCAAGCTACTTCGTCACTTTCACTGACGAATTTAGTCGTTATGGTTATGTTTACTTGCTAAAACATAAACATGAAGTGTTTGAAACTTTTAAAGTATTTTAAAAGGAAAGAGAAAACCAACTCAGGAAGACCATTAAGTCACTACGTTCTGATCGTGGAGGTGAATATATGAGTCAAGAGTTTTTGGATCATCTAAAAGAGCATGGGATTATTGCCCATCGAACTCCTCCTTACACGCCACAACATAATGGTGTGTTGGAGAGGAGAAATAGAACACTGCTAGACATGGTTCGCTCCATAATGAGTCAAACTACTCTTCCAAAGTCCTTTTGGGATTATGCCCTTGAGTCTACTACACGTATTCTCAACATGGTTCCAACTAAGAAGGTTGAAAAGACACCATACGAAGTATGGCATGGGCAAGCCTAGACGGAAACTTGAGGCGTAACAAGATAGGCATCATCACAACACATTGATGTCAACAATAGAGAACGTCTAAAATGCATTATATTAAAAACCATGTGTTGTGACGATACCAAACACAAGAGGGGTCTTGTATTGAGGTTAATCGCACACATAATACATAGACATAAGAATATAAATCCAAGATAAACTTCATCATAAAACAAAATAACTGAAGTAAGAAAATAAGAAACGAAAACTCCAGAAAAGAAGACTCCATAATGCAATTCCTAAGGTCTCTCTAGCCACGCATTTTAACATCCTTAACTTCGCTATGCTCACCTGAAAATGATACTTTAAAACGTCAACATAATGTTGGTGAGATTCACATGTTTGACGCAAATTACTTACCCTTGCTGCGAATCATAAATCATTAGGACATACAAGAATATTATACACAAATGTAGCAATTAAAATCATCACACAATTAATTACACATTTAGGCTTAGATTATCACTGGCACTATAAGCAACCAAGCTCACCCAGAATGTACCACACAGTATGAGGTAGGCGTACCTCTCCGATCCAAATAACCACACAGATATAGGATAGGCGTATCCCTCCGATCCAAATACACATCACATTGGATAGGCGTACCCCTCTGATCCATAAACATATCCAAAACTGAGTAGGCGTACTCATCCGATCCCAAATCTATATCATAAATCACACTGAGTAGGCGTACTCATCCGATCCAACAATGCATTCACATAAGCCATATAATATCAAGTAATGTCCAAAACCAAGTAAAACAATTATTCACAGCTATTAAAACATTTCAAAACACAATTTAGTATCATTTTCACCCCAAGAAAACATAGAAAAATGGGCTATGAATACTCACCTCAAGTTTCACGAACGCGCACACAATTCCAAGCAAAAATCTACACAATTCGACTAACGGTTACTCATGATCAAAGCTTTACGGCCCTAGCTCATGTAACCTTATAATTGATCGACTTCTAATGTCTATACTGTGCTTATAAACATTACACCATACTTTCCATGCATTATTTATACTCTAAATACCTTAAATCCCTTTATTCAAGTTTTTCAGATTATAGCAGAATTTTGTAGTCACTTCATGACTACAAATAAAATACTAAATTATCAAATTGACATTCCCTATTGCATTACCTACCTTTCCAATGGGTTATGAACTACTTTGATTTAAAAAAAAATATTGAGCCTAACTATTTTATAAAAATTCAACATCACAAGGTACTAAAATTCGGATCTGATTCGACTATCAGAAAGTTTAGCTTGATCAGACCCATTTAAACACTTAGTAAAATTCTACAAAAATTTTAGAAAATCATAAACATCATGAACTTGCTACAGTAGCACTCCCATCAATTTAAAATACGTTTTGATATGGTTTTTGACCTCACAAACACAACCCAGAATCTGCCACAAAAATTCAGATTTGACAACGAATCTTGTAAAATTATTTTAACTGACTTTCACTCACTTTTAATTCATGAAATCAACGGGGTTGGAAAGTAGACTCTTTGTAGTTAATTTTAGGCTCAATAAAATCATTAAAATCTATCCACATGACCAAGTTATGACACTTACAAGATGACCTAAAAATCTGCCCAATTTTAATTTCGAATTTAACAACAACTAACCCTAACCAAACACATCCAAACACTATTGATTTCATCCTAATTGATTATTAATGATCATCTTAACATGTTTATTGAATTTTAATGAAACCCTAATTCCACTAATTAAAAAGTTACAATTAATTGAATTAAAAGACAAGATTAAATAAGGGTTATACGAAAAACCTTTTAACTTGAAAGCACACGATCTTGAACTTTAAATTTTCTTCAAAATTTTTAATGGTTTCCTTCTTGTTTCTTGATAAATGTACACAAGGGATAGGGGAGAGAAAAACTGATTTAGAGTTTGGGATATCATGGGTATTTATACTAGTTTTTGGATAACACCAAGAAGATTTGTTTCCTAATTGAACTCGATCTTCTCCCTTCATTTCCCCTTTATTTTAGCCGATCCAAACACCCCTAAAATATATATTTTTTTAACTTTTTTTATTTATTATTTTCAGCATATATTTTATATTTATATATTCTTATTATATTTTTTTAATAACAAAAACCAAAAACAAAACCACAATGAACATACGCAGCCACCCCCAAAACACAACACACATTACATCCCAAACAAATAACCATGCCAACCCACACACAAACCCCCAACACAACCAATACCGTAAACACAAACCGCACTACCTACACCGCCCAAACGCTAAGGTAATCAAACCCAACAAATCACAAACAAAAACAAAAACCACAACACAAACACACCCAAAACATACAAACTAAAAAACAAACAAACCAAAAACACTCACTACAACTGACCCTCCCAAAAACAACATCCACACCCAACAAACCCAACAAACACCGCCTACCCCCACAATACACAACAGCCAACCAAAAACACGACATAAACCAAAACACAACTTACAACCCACCAAAACATAACTTATACACCCAACTTAAAAACAAGAGCCAAAACCCCCCCACACAAACAACACCTACCCAACATAAAACACAAACAAACTCAAAAACAACACAACAACAACACCACCCGCACAACATCACAAACAACACACCAAATACCATACGGCGACACCAAACCCTTAAAAAAAAAACCCTAAACACATCAAGTTAAACCATACATTACTCCCCAAAATAACAAACCATAGCCAAACACAACGACCCACCACTACCCCAAACTAACAACAAGACACAAAAAAAAAGACACAACACCAAACAAACCCCACACAAAAAAAACAGCAAGCAAAACAACACACAACCAACCCAAACACCAAACGCACAAAAAAACAAATCACACTTATAAAATAAATTGAGTAAAAAAAAAATACAGAAGAACGCTTAACCCTTCGCCTCTCCCGCCGATTCGTTGGTCAGATGCCCTCTAATGCTCCCCCCCACCCCCCCCCCCCCCTCCTAGCGTCCCCCCCTCCTCCCCCCCCCCCCCCCCGTGTGCCCCACCACCCCCGCGCCCCCGCCCCCCCCCCCCCCCCTCCCCCACCCACCCCCCCCCCCCCCCAACTCACCCCCGCCCTAGCACCCCCACCCGGCCCCCCCTCCGTACCTCCTCCCCACCCACACCCAACCCCCGCCCCCCCACCCCAACCCTCCCAACACCAACCCCCGCCCTCCCCCACCCCCCCCTCCCCCTGCACCCCCAGCTGCACCACACCCCCCCCTACCCCCGCCCCCCCCCCGCCCCCGCCCCCCCCCCCCCCCTCCGCGCCCCCTCCCCCCAAACCAGTAATAGTACTAACAACCCAGCTTAATAACCCAACTACAATGACAGTAACTGTTTGGTATAGTATTAAAATATCGATTTCTTAAATTACACTTATGTATGTTTATAGTAATTTTAAATCACCCATAACTTGTTTATAATATATTTAAAATATGTTGCCTAACATACAACTGGATCTAGTGATACGGACCAAGTCATCTAGATACCGAGATAGCTCACCATACGTGTTTAAAGTACTAGAACATAGGATCAACAAATAACATTCTGTCTATGTCTTCAAGTTATGGCTTAGTTAGACCGGATAGTGAGACCCCGTTTAATGTTTGCATGCAATCATGCTCTTAATTAACTTCATAAAGATTGAATAGTGGACTACCATTATAGGAAACAGTCGTCAAATAATAATTGATCGAACTCTGGTGAATTCGATTCTACAAGACTTGGTGTATCGAAAAGCCTCCTTTTTGAGTGAAATTTTTGTTACGGGTTTTCAAAAGGTGAGAGTAGTTCCTTTGTAGAAATTCTTGTCATGCACTACCTGAAACAAATGACAATAAATCAGTAGGATATGTCCTGATGAGAGAAATCAAATGTAGAATCGAAACAAATGGACTTTTGGTTTGCTACTGTATCAGGTGACAGATACGCCGTATTCAATTAATTTGAATACGACGTATAGGTCTGCTGAATACCAGTACGCCGTATTGAATTTACAGAATACGTCGTATTGTTTGGAAGAACATATACGTCGTTTAGACTATAAAACTCAATACGTTGTTCTGGGTAGAAGGTCAGATACGTCGTATCTAACTGGTGGATACAACGTATCAGGTGATTAATCAGAACAAAATACTTATTTAAAAATAATTAAATATAGGAATTTAAACAAACTATTTAAACACACAATGCAAATAAATACAAATAGAATTAAATAATTAGATTGCACTAAACTAAACTAATTAATGGTTAGAAATACTAATAAGAATAAGGTTTAATTAATTCACTCCTCGGCAACGGCGCCAAAAACCTGATGTGCTGTCGTGTAGGGTCAATTATTTGATTATTAATTTTTAAATTTATATTTAGCCGACAAACCTAAAACAACACTTTAACGAGCAGTGTACCCGGTCAAGATGGAGTTTCGTGGTAAGTAGGGTGTCGAACACTAAGAGTGAAACATTAATCCTAAATTCTATCAGTATTTTAATTAGTTCTCATTAGTCTATTTACTGGTTAAACCTATGCTATATACGTTGTCTAATGGTATGGGGGGTTTTTTAGCTTGAGAGACTGGCACAGGTTTGGTGGTGACAATTATCAATTCAGTAGACAATAAATACAAAAGAAGAAAATTAGAAGATAGAAAAGCGGTACAAGCCAAATGATAGAAAACTGTACTAGCCATATTAAATCCAGTTTAATGTCGGTTTGTTTGTTTTAGTGCAATGATTTACTTATCTCAAAGCGGCATATCATTCTTAAGACTTAGGCAGGACATCATCCTAAGACCTAGACATGATTAATCCTGTCATAATTAACGCATCCGCATAAAGTATCATTTAGTTTAATTATAATCTATCTCAGGGAATCAAAGCAATGGCGATCCTATTAAAACCCTAGCCTAATGGGACTTTACCCACTTATTGGTTGATGGTGTTTTATATACTGGTAGTCCACTATTCAATTCTTTATCAATTAATTAAGAGCGTGATTGCTGAAACATAAACGGGTCACCTACCGGTCCAACTAAGCTCATAATTCAAAGACAAATACAGAACGTTATTTGTGATCCTATTGGTCCAGTAATATAAAACACAATATGGAGAGCTATCCCGATATGTAGATTACTTGGTCCGTATCACTAGATCTAGTTGAATGATAGGTCACATATTCCAACACATAAACAAGTATGAGGTGATAAACATAATTAAACAATCAATGATAAACTATGAAATCAATTTTAAAACAAACCAAACATTGAAGTTTCATTAAGATGGCTAATACCCGAGGGTATTAGCCCACAACCATTGTAATTATACAAGCATAATCAAACAATGAAAATCGAACGATTAAGAGAGTAAAAATTATACGATGTCTTCTATGGATTCATGATCAATGCTTGACCTTGGTGGCTGATCTTCTCTTCTAAAATTCATCTTCAATGAGTATGGTATAAAGAATATGATATTGCACACTGAAAACTCATTTGTGAGTCTTCTATTTATAATGTCTGAAAAAGACTCGATACGCCGTATCAGGCTAGGTCGATACGGCGTATTGGGCTGGATTCCTTGGAGTGCGCACTACATTCTCAATCAATCAGTGATATCATTCCTAATTTACTTGATTTATTGTTTCTTCGAATAGTTATCTTCGTGGATACGGCGTATGAACGAAGTCAGATACACCGTATTGGGAATTGGTCAAATGCATTTTCTTGTAAAGTTCAGGCACTGATACGCCGTATCTCTTTTGTTGGATACGTCGTATGTAGTCAGAAATCATCATTCTTTAAATGTCTCTGTTTTAGCTCCAAATTATGCGCCTTTTAGCATGTCTTCACAAAACACTCCTGGATTACTACATTTATCAACTTTAAAGCAATTAAGTACCAAATAATGCAATAATTATATAAAAGTGGGCGAAACACATGGGATACATGATATAATAAAGTGACGTTATTTGATGTCATCAACGCTCTGTGGGCATTTCGTACGGCATATAAAACACCAATTGGCACTACGCCATATCGGTTATTATTTGGAAAAACATGTCACTTACCGTTCAAAATCAAACATCGTACTTGCTGGGCCCTTAGAAGCTGTAATCCTGATTGAAAGATTCACGAAAACTATGATCCGGTGGTCTTGGTGAGTCAAACCACATGATAGCCATTTTAGTGAGAGAGAGTAGTGAGATGGAAGATGGACTTGTGATATTAGATGGAAAATGGATGAAGGATACAAATGACTTGACAATGCCAAATGACTCAACCCCTCTATGGAAGCCATAGAGGGGTATATATAGCCCATACGCCTCTAAACTATACATAGTTGCCTATTCTAGTCCTCGCGTATGTGACTATGATAAACTATGGTAATTCTGTAATGTCGTCACGTAAAAGTGAATTCCCAACAATCTTCCCCCACGGGACGATTTACAGAATTACTTACAATAATTTCCTAACAAGTACATAATGATTAAGAACAAGAACTTCCATGAAGCTTCATATGCTGATGACGTCTTCTGTGGTGTTTGACTTCAAGTCTGCACTCCAACATGAATCATCTTTGTAGTACTTTGTAAGAGAAATACTGTAATAGGCACGAACTAAGTAACCCATACACTTCTGGTTAAGGAGAAGCTTCTGAATTAGCTTCCCCCTAATTCGTGCCACATATTCTTGATTTAGAAGCTTTAAAAGCTTCCCCCCAAACTAGCAATGAATCAGCTTCCCCCTAATTCATGCCACATATTCATTATTTAGAAGCTTTCAAAGCTTCCCCCCAAACTAGCAATCCTCTCTTGAGCAGTTTCAAAGCTTACTAACAAGCTTAGAATAATTAAGTACACAGCGGAACTGGTAAGATACCACATCAAATGTTACTGCTCCTTTAAGAATAAGCTTAGTGATTGATCATTTGGGGTAAGCATTATCTGGATCAGCAACGTATCTTCTCACGCTTGAATAGTTCTTCTCACACCGCTTCCCCCTGGAAAGTCAAATAATGCATACAAAAGTTCTCAAGATATCACTTCCCCCATTTGTCTGAAGAGATGCACCCAAAAGCCATAGTTAAAGCGCTGATATTCTCCGCGGTTAGGACATTTGTCTTCCCGGCATGGCCTAATTTAAAAAAATTCAAGAAAGATGCTCCATGTCAAGCTTTCAAGAATCAAGAAGGCATAGGCTCAAGGGTGAATCTTCTCCTTCCCCCTTGCTGATTTCGACATGTCGGAGTCAGCAACACCTTGGACGCGCATTAATTTGAGAACTTGTGTGAGGAATAAATTAGCTCAGATCTAACCCGTGAGAATCAATTGCTGATCAAATCTCTACTCATCACCTCTCTCTGGCTACCATGTTACCAACCGTCTTGTAGGCTTTTTGAAGTAACCACTGATGAGTAACTGATATACACAAATTGAAACTGAAGTATATTTTTCCCGTTCTTGTGACTTAAGCTTGCGCTAATGTTGGAAGAACGGTGTAGAGAATTTGTGCTCCAAGCAGAATCTATAAGTTACTCAAATACTCCATCCAAAGTATGAGAACTTTCATCCCTCTGGCGAATCTATCCACACGTCTAAGGTGTGACACTGAGTTACTACAACTATCTCCTTTAAAAAAGTGATAGTTAACCAGGTCATCAACCAGCCACCCTGACCTGCTGGAATTAGATAAATAAGTCTTCAAACTTAATTAAGCTCGAGCAAGTTATCATTGAAAGTCATGCATCCAGCCAACCCCGACTTCAAGATAAAATAAGAACACGCCTTCGAAAAATGCCACTTCAATCTCAAATAAGTGATACCCGATTCAACTTCGTGATCACTTGACATTAAAATCCGAATTTCATAGCCGTTTTGACGTTGTAGTGAATCTTATTCGGATCGTTTTTAGTGTTATGTATCGTGTTTGTTGTGTTGTTGAACAAATAAATTCAGGGATTTTACAATTCGATGATTTAAACTGTAAAAAAATTCAACTTTTACGGGATTTTATTAAATCAAGAAAAAACCGTGAAAAAAATTATTGTTGGTGAAATCGTTGTTGTTGTCGAAGAACTTGAACTTTTATGAACGATTTGTTGAGCTTTTGTTGGCGAAAAATGAGCTTACGAGGACAAACGGTGCAAAGCCGATTAACTTGGAAGGGTTAAAGGTTAAATTATGAAAATAAGGACCAAACGGTTTGAAAAATAGTATTAACTAGAAGATTAAAAATGCAACCAAAGGACTAATGTTGTAATTGTAGTAACCTTCCAGGGACTGCATGTGACAAATGCCAAACTTTGGTAATTAATGAAAAAATTCCCTCCATTTTTTTTTCATCACTTTCGTTTCAAATTAAAGGATATATGACGTTTTATGTTATTGAACTCGCGGAGTGATACGGTAATCGTCGGTAAAATATAAATATACCACGTTGATCGAAACGATGTCACGAACACGATGATATAATTCTTAAGTCCCGTCGTTTAACGTCACTCGAAACCGAAAAACCGAAAAAAAAACTTTAAACGTGTAGAATTTGTTCGGGACTTGATTTTTACTCGTTCGATTCTAAAGTTATTCACTCGTTTGGTTCTCAAAATTTCACTCGATCGGTCTTCTAAATTTTTCACTCGTTCGGTCCATTAAATTTTTTACTCGTTCGGTCCTTGATAAAAATCACTCGTTCGGCTCTTGTAGAAAAGAACTCGTTCGGTCCTTCAAAAATTCTCCTCGTTCGGTCCTTGAGTTGTTTCACTCGTTCGGTCCTTGAGTTGTTTCACTCGATCGGTCCTTTAAGTTTTCCACTCGTTCGGTTCGAAAATTTTCACTCGTTCGGTGCAAAAGTTTTTCCACTCGATCGGTTGTACAAGGTTTCCTCTCGTTCGGTTGTTGAGTTTTTTTCTCTCGTTCGGTTGTTCAAGTTTTCCCTCGTTCGGCTCTTGTGAATGTTCCACTCGTTCGGTTAACCTGAAAAAGTTGCTCGATCGGTCCGTGAAAATTTTCACTTGTTCGGTTCACAGTGAAGTTCACTCGTTCGGTTCAAGCAGAAATCAAACACCTTGTTGGCACCTTTTTCTTCTCTTCAAATCGAGACCAAGGAGCACACCAAAACTGCAAAAACTACTATGTTTTTGTGAAGGAAAGAAGCAGCTTTTTATCTTTGACCAAACCAAAACGTACCCTTAATGGTAAAATGAACTTAGAAGTTTTGTTGATTTTCCTTTATATCAAACCAAAACGCACCCTCTGGTGACAATAAGCCCAAAATAAAACTGAATAGAAAGCCCAATGTAAGTTTGCCACTAACGAAAAAAAGTGAAACGAAAATAAATAAGCCGAGTACAAGAAAATAATAAGCCGAATCAATAAGCTTGAAAAAAAAATAAAAAATAAGCCACCACAACAAAACACTAAAGATCCCAAGGTGAAACCATGGCTCTTGATACCAATTGAAGGTCTACGTAAAGAACTAAGATCTGGTGGTCTAGGTGATTCAAACCACATGAAAGCCATTTTAGTGAGAGAGAGTAGTGAGATGGAAGATGGACTTGTGATATAAGATAGAAAATCGATGATGGATA
>BQNB010075283.1:20462-31519 GCA_026074375.1 Tanacetum coccineum
TCTTCACCTTGGTTAAAGGTGATTAGTTGGAATTTATCTAAGTATTATTATAGTTATATATTTTAAACGTGTGTTAAAAATGCAATCAGTGTGTTAAGTTGCAAAAGGGTTTTATAACACACCAAAAGCTTATCTTTTTTAAAATTCATCTGTTAATTCATAAGCTGGACCGAATCGATATCCAGTATCACAAGTTTGATCCATGTAGGATCTTACAAGTCACCTACCGCATAGCTTGTTTGATGTTGGCCCTAGAAGGATTTCCATCGTCATTGTGAATACTTAAGTATCACTCTGATGTTCTGGCAAGATCATGAGGATAATGCATAGGACTCTTGATATTTTACTTGTTTTCACAGTGTATGAAGAACAAGTGAATGGTAGATAGTGCCCTAGTGAGATTTATGGATGATCTCTTGTGGCTTTAGACTTATTAGTGCACTTTGGTTTTAGTAATCAGATGCTGGAGTTGACTGCCACCTTTTCAATACCAACTAACTCGGAGTGAGAAAATCGATAGATAACATGTTTAGTCTCCGTGAGAATTGAAACATAAATCTTTAAAGAGATTCTGAGTTGCTAGGGAGGGTTGTGCATTGCATCACTGGGTCCATGATGTCTATCTTCAATACCAGACAACAACTTAGTGTTTCTGAGAGCATATGTATTGACTCAGTTTCTGCCTAAGTGTAAGGAGGGCTTCTTTCTTTTACCCTTTATCTTTACATTTCTTTTTCATTTTTCAACCCCTTTAATGCTTACCAAGACTTCATCACTAACATCTTGTTGGGTTTATTCCAGTGTTAGCTATGTCTTAGTCTGCATTATTCCCCATTCTCACTTTTACTCCTTTTGTATCATACCTAAGGACTTCTATACTATTTAATGGAATGTCCTTGGGTAGATCCCTCCAATTCTGGATAGATCATGGAACATATACCTAATTTTAACCACCTTATAACTCCAAAAAATTAAATACATGGGTAGTCTTTTGGGTAACTCCATTCTTTCCATTAAAACCCTTTTGAAAAACCGATCAAGGTACTTGTGATATGAATCAAAGCTTTTGTACCTTAATGTTTTCATCTTTTGAAAATGCCCCCCCTGCATATGTGCATCGATTATCAAAAGCCTTTTGCACATACAAGAGAGAAGCTAGCACTTGATGTGAGAATTCGTATTTTCAGGTAAATAAATTTATTATAATTTATTCTTATTTTTACCGTTAGTAAAAATTTTATTTTTTACTGTTACCCGATTTAGAAATTTCACGTTCCTAGTCAAATTGGAGTCGTGCTTGGAATATCTATCCGTTTTTAGCATTTAAAAAATCGATAAATTTCATATTTTAGTTTCGGAAGCTTATTTATTCATATTTTAATATTTCTTGACTTTTCCCGTGTTTCAGGTCAAAACCGCGTCAAAAATAGTATTTTTACAACATTAACATTTTAAATAAAGGTTTAAGCCCAAACCAAACACTCCCTTTTATTTATTTTACTTCTCCTCCTAATCTTTAAAACAAACACCCCTTAATTGTTTTGAGCTCCAACAAAACCAAAAACCAAACACCCCCTTATAAAATTTTCTTATATAAAATCCCAACACCTCTTATTAATCACAGTTCCCATTTGTTCATAAAAAAACACCTTCTTCTCCCCTTTCCCTTCTCTATGTCGTCAAACCAACCCCAAACCACCACAACCATCACCAAAAATTCAATTAAACACTACCAATTATTCCTACATCAATACTATACCACTCCCCATAATTATTTTCAAGGTTTAATCAATATGCAAGACCTTTCTTAAGATTTTGATTTTTTTTAAGATTTCTTTGATTTTAGGTTTAATCAAGGCAAGGGTTTTGAGTTGTTAATTTACCTTTGATCCTACTTTATTGTAAGTATTTTTCCTAACATTCTTGGCTAAATTTTTTATATGTTGCATGTATATAATTTTGTGCTATAGAATCCATGATTTATCATATTGAGGTATATTTGATGTTGGTTAGTTGATGGTGATGATAATAGATGAGGATAGGCTAGTTAGGCAAAGTTGATATGTTGTGACATTGTAAAAATTAAAGTTTGAAGGGGTTTAAAGCTACCAAAGTTAGTGCAGAAAATTTGAGTGCCGTATTCGGCCGAGTCAAACTTTGTAAAACTGAAATTAGCACATAAATTATGTTAGGGGACATTAATAGCTTCGAGTCGATAGGTCGCACATCCCGTAACTCTTAAAAATGAAGTTTTGATGGCCTTCGAAAGTTTAGAAATCAATAAAACCAAATTCTGCACTTTATATATTAATACTTGTTGATGTGATTTTCGTGAGCCGTTTTGGGCCCTTTCTGGTCCGAATCGACCTTCCGTTAAAACTAAAAAGTTGTTTAGAATGACGTTTTACTTTTTCGCGAGGTTTGCTATGTCTAAAAAGGGTAATTGCAGGCCGAAAAGCTTAGAGAAAATATGCGTTTTTCATATTTCTTTAGTTACATCAGACCTGAGAAAGGGGCATTTTCGTCCTTTTCTGTCGAGTTTTGGGTCTCGGGTAAAACTAAAAAGTTTTTCAAAATTCCGTTTTACTTTTCCGCAAGGCTTGCGAAGTCTGAAAATGGGCAATTTTAGGTTAAAAACCAAAGGTCAACCTAGAAAAGGCTTTGACTTAATAAAAGTCAAATTTGTTAATTTTTTTTTGAAAAGAGATTATATGAAGTGGTAAGAGTCTTATAAACCTAAGAATGTTTGGGCGAGAAATATTATACTCCATAGGTCGGGTTAGAACTTTTTGTCACCTCTAAAAATAGTAAGGTCAAAAATTAGTAACTTTCTAAAAGTGGAAACTCTTTCTAAATAGAAATTAAACAAAGGGGTAAATAGTTCGTAAGCTTAAAGAAAAACACTTGGGATGTTATTATAAGAGTTTTAAGGCGCATGTAGGGATTCTAGGCACATGGTTATGTATATGCAATATATATGTACATATTATTTTTTATATGCAATTATGCATTTACGTGGTAATATTTAAAGCTTCTAATGACGCACCACTTATATTTAGGTCGTGGTTGATTCGTTGGTGCTTATTCTCTTTATTTGATTTCCTGTCTGACTACTTCTACCAACGGTGAGTTCATAGCCCCACCCTTTTCCTTTCTAATGGTTTTCATAAACTGTTTTCAGGGTGAGAATACATGCTCGTTTACTAAGCAAATTTATTGATTTCTATTACTTAAGCGTTACATGACTAATTCTACTAAAATTTTTACTTACTTACTGATAAGTGTAAAATACACATATCCGTTAACACCAAAAAAAGGTCCAATTAAACCCAAAACACACTTAAAATGGCAAAGATATACTTGTTTTTGTGTTTTGTGTGTGTAGGTACAGATAAGACAAAAATCACAAGAAAACCATCAAAAACGGGCAAACACGGATACAAGAACGAAAGAGTGTGCAAGAGCCGGAAGCCAAAGTCAGAAAAGTCAACCCTCAGTCAACTCTTAGTCAACTTAGTCAAACCATAAAAGGACAAAAATCAAAAGTTACAAATCTAATCCCTCAAGTTTCCAAAGTTACACAAATGGTCCCTAACCTACATTGGGCCTAAAACTTTAAAACCTTACCTGGATCCAAAGCCCAAAACAAAAGCCCAATTCCGAAAGCTCAAAACCCTTTTATATAAATCCAGGGGCCAATTCTGCCAAGTTTGAAAGTTGTAATACACTTGGATGTGTATTACATTTGTACTTCACAAAGACAAGGACCATCTTTTCCATATCCCCAAAGTTATACACCCGTTTCACCCTTTTCAGTTAAAAAAAGAAGAGCGGGAAAAACAGTTTTCACTGTTCACCCGTCTCTCCCATTTAACCCTCAGGTTAAATCAAAGGGCAAAGCTTAATTAAAGGGTGGAAAGGACAATTCAATGGCTCTAGTACAAGATGGCAGGGATAAAATCGTAATCTCAAGGCTCTTATTGGTCAATCAAGCAAGGAATCACACGTAGGATTAAGTAAAAGCACAAGAAGAATGGAAATTTACATAGGGATTACTCTCAGAAGTAACACAAGCTGTCACATCACCGATTGCCAAGCTGGCAATCCGTGTGTACACAAACTTGATCCAACAGCCAACATTTATGATCCAATGATTGGAAAATCGTACGGATGAGGTGCAGAGGAGCGTCTAACATAATGGGAAGGCTAGAAGCTTCTCATTGGAGCTATAAATAGAGGCCTCAGCTCAATCATGGAGGAATCTCTTTCTTGTATTTTTTTTTTCCTTTTAGTATTATAGTAGCTAGTAATTTTAGCCTTAAATTTAGCTTATTGCAATTCTTTTAAAATACAGTTGTTAAATGTTCTTTTAATCATATAATCAAGTTTTTATTTTAATAAAATCTAGTTTTACTCTTAAATACTTTGTCATAAGCTCTTTTAAATTTCACTCCTTATCTCTTATTTCTTCTCAAATGTTAAGCTATTGTTCTAATTCGCTCATATAAGCTCTTACTAGTCTATAAGCTAGTAATTGAGCTAAATTAGACCTTAATTTACTTAAGTCTTATAAACTAGTTTAAAACCTTAACTATTTTGGACCTAAAAGCTTTGGAAGGGGATTCAATCGTGGAAGGAATCCCAAGGACTTTTACTAGCTTATCAATAAGGATAACTAGATCTGTAGATAAAGCACAAAAAGCATATGAATAGCTTCTGTTAGGCTGAAGCCTTTGAAATTTTTCCTTTAAAATTACTTTGCTCTTTTAATACTAGTAAATAATTCTTGATAGTGTAGATAGATTGCTTATAGCAAACTGCTTATCTACTTGCTTATTTCAGTCTTATATCATCTCTTTTTGCTTATTAGTTACATCTTTTAATCTGTTTTTAGCTAATATAGTGTAGATCATAAGTTCTCTTCATATTTGTCATAATTTCATAAAAACCAAAAATAGTAGTGTAACTCTTAGATCTTAAGTTCTAGCTAAATTAGGTTGTTAATTGGTGTTTATTAAGCTTGTTATAAGCTTCTAGTAATCTGGTTTTAAGGTTTTGTTTAATGAATTTTCATTTTATAAGCTTAATCAAATCTGTCAAGTCTAGAAGGAGTGTTTGGATTTAGCTTGTGTTTTCATTTTGGATAGTTAGATTATCATATTTGTTTAGGTTTTGAGTTAATTTGAAGGATTAGATTTAGCATACATTCAATTATGCATTCAAATGTTCTCAGCACCAGGGGAATTTTCACCTTTTCTTTGCTTAGTAAAATTTAGATCCAAGCTTTTGTAAGCAATGGTGCTTGCTTGTTGTGTGTTTCAAGGACCTCTCAAGTTGAGTGACCATTTCACATTGTTCCCATAAGGGGACCTGCAAATTTGGTTATGCACTATACCATTTGTATCATTTATGTAGTAACCCAGTTACTACTGCTGATCATAAGCACAAATTAAGCCAAAATTTTAGTTGCTTTTTAATCCTTTCAAATCACTATGATTTATTTTAGATTAGTAGATTAGATATAGCTTAATATAGTATAGGCCTTGATTTTTAGTTTTTAGCTTAATTACTTAGTCCATTTTAGCTTAAAATGTCATTTAAAATCCAAAAAGACCAAAAACAGAAGTAACTAGTTTAGCCTTTTAACTTTAGAATTTTAGCTTATAGTTCCTGTTTTTATTACTTGAACTCATAGTTTATAAGTAGCTAGATTATTCTCTATAAGCTTAGCTTCTGTCTTTGATTATTAAGCTTTTGTGCTTAACTTGATTTTAAGCTTTGTAAGTTCATTCTTGAGTATGCTATTTTTATCTTCAAATAAAATTAGCTTTTAGTGTTCTTAGGTTAAGTGGCTTATTAAAATTAGATAGTAGTCATCATAAGCTATTTAGAATAGCTTTTGCTTTCAAAAATAAGCTTATATTAAAGCTTGTGCAAGCTTATAAGTCCAATCAAGCTAAAGTGAGCTCAAAAGCTCACTTTCTGTGAACAGTGATCTCATAAGCTCTTAGAGAGCTTATTTCTCATTTTTAGCTTATACCTTTTTCATTAAAAGAGCTTAAAATTGTGTCCTTTATAAGTTCCAGCTTTTAGTTTTTGTTAAAAGTTAAAAAATAAAAAAAGTACAAAAAAGGGTGTATACCAACCTTGAACCCGTGACCTCAAGCACACAAACCCAACGTGTTAACCAATATGCTACAATAGCTCATCCATTCACTTCTCCCATATAATTCTTATACTTGTTTTTCTTTTCCTTTTTCATTATAAGCCGTAGCTTATATAAGCTTTTTCCCGGCTTATTTGTTAAGTTGTGTGCTTCTTCTTATTTTTCCTTTGATCTTTATAACTTTTTAGATTTTCCCTGAATTTTTGGCATTTTTCCATTTAGTAGATTATTTTTAATCATTTTTCTAAGGTTTTAATTTTCGAAAAATCATAAAAAATAGAAAAAAGTTTCAGAAAAATACAAAAAAATAGTTTTTAGCATTAGATTAAATACTTTTAGGTTTACATTCAGAAAAATCATTTTCAACACTTTTAGATTTTAATTTTCATTTTTAAGCCTTTATTTTTAATTTTAAAAATAGGATTTTAATTTTAAAAATAGTTAAAAATAGTTTTCTGAGTTTTTAAGTTACTTTAGACTTTTCTAAGTTTAAAAATCATTTTTCTAAATTTTTAGGACTTAATTTGCTATTTTTTAGGATTTAATTAGATTAAAATAGTTTTTAATTCATAATAAATTCAAAAATAATCAAAAAAATGTTTTTCTTTTTCTTAAAATTTTCTTTTGTCCTAATTTAGGTTTAGAAATTTAGTTTGCATTTTTAGGAGTTAATTTTAGTATATTTGCTTATTTGTCGCGTTTTATTTGCTCCCGTTAATTAGTTTAAGTGTTTAATTACTTTTAATTGTTCATTTTAATTGTTGCTTTTATTTAGTAGTTATAGATACTCAAAAATATCTTTTCTCTCATTCAAATCATAATCCAAGCTAAAACAAGGTTTCAATTTCACAAGTCGTTGGGGAAACGACCCGGGTGATCATTCTTCCCGGTTAAATATACGTATTATATATTATATATATCTTTTAGAGTGAGCTTTTCTTAAGGGAGACTTTAGAAAAGTTCTTAATTGCTCTTTTAGAATATTATTATATATTTTATAGTATATAAAACTACTTATCAGCAATCTCTCCCAACTTTTATCCGGAGGAACAACATCGTGAAGATGATCCCGTAAGATCGGCACAAGATAGGCTACGTGTTATCAGAGAAATACACGACGAAGAAACTAATCTTAATCTTAAAGCCGATCTAGTGGAACACATTTGGCATCGAACAAATGCAAACTAATTTACTGTAATTTTTTATCTTCCGTAATTTTTTCCGTCTTTTCTTCCGTGTATTTTTATTTGCGTATTTTAGTTTGTAATATTTAATTATTAATGTAATGTTCTTTTAAAAAAAAATTTGTTCGGTCGCCTGTGCGGTCACCACTACGGGTGTTTGGTCACTGTGTGGTCTAGGAGAGAGAAAGCTGAGTTGACGCTGACGTGACGGTGTCCTCTGCGGTCACCACTACCTTTATCCTATGTAGCGTTAAAAGAGGGGTCGATGCCAATTAGTCCTCGCTTAGTAACTAATTCTAGTGCAATACAAAATTCAATATATCTTGCAAGATGTATATTTCTCATTGTAAGTCTATCCGTTTTAGATATGTTTTTGAATTGCGCATTATTTTTCAAATGCAAATCACAGCTTCCAGCTTACATGTAACAGTTTAGACCTATTAATTTGCGGTTACTTTTTAAAAAATAACCATCATCTCTCACTTATGTTTATTTATGTATGCATTATTCTATCATTATTTTCCAACTTTTTCTAAAACAAAAATTGGTTCTCGAAGAAAATAGCCCACATGCATGGGCGGAGACAAAGGGGCCCAAGGGGCAAGTGTCCCCCTAGCGAAAAAAATTGTAGTGTAAATTTTTGAAAATATCTGATTTTTTTTTGTAATTTGCCCCTTTTAAGAATCATTTTGTAGCGTAGTTATTAAAAATATCAAAGTGTGCCCCCTCGAGCCAAACTTTCTGGCTCCGCCCCTGCCCACATGCAATATTTTTAGATTCAAAATTGAACTTAAATAATTTTATTCATTTGAGTCTTCTTTCAATACTAAAAAAAGATAACAGTAAATTGATTCCTTGAGCGTGTACCACGTTTAAAACTCTTGACAATGTTAATTTACTTCTATAGACACAAATTTTCTACAGTATTAAAGTTAATTTCACTATGTTTTGTTTTGAAGTAGTTTGGACAGTTTTTTTAATCCAAAGTGCTAATAATCATATAAAAAATCTAAGAAAAGTAAAGCCAATATAATTTTCAAACAATCAAATAACATCTCTAACTGCTAAACTCTTTTTTAGTTGGTTGATATGAAAATTGAACAATTATTTTAAAACATAGAAAAAATAAAATTATATTTTATAATTTTGAAACAGAGATAGCAGTAAACATATATTATTCTAAATATTAAGAAATTATTTACCTGGTCATTTAATATAAGGGTTTTGCTAACCAATAACCACTTGACAGAGGTTGATGTGTAATTAATAAACACAAACTTTCCTAATTAACATAAAAATACATTAAATTATGTTTATTTAATTAAAAATTATGTTCAAATATAGTAATTAATAGATTTATGTAATGTGTATTTAATGCATTTTTTGTTAATTAAAAAAATTTATGTTTGTTAATTACACACTAACATATACCTAGTAGGCATTGTTTAGTAAAACCCTTAATATAAAGAGAAATTATTAAGAGTTACTTACCATACAACCATGTGGTGATCCACAACAAAGTGGTAGTGGGTGGTGACATAAAATTCTCATGTTGCTTGCAATGCCTTCAAGTGCTTTTTGAAAGTCGAACATAGTCACCTTTTTTTACTTTTCAAATATATACATGATTTAAACCAATGTTTTAAAACTCGGGTTTTTAATTGACCCAGTTGAGTCATCGGTTCACCGGGTTACTGGTTCAACCGGTTGAACTGCCGGGTCAACCCGGTTTTACAAACAATGGAAAAATTATCGATTCTTGAAGAAAAAAAACGTAAATTATTATTGGTTAATAGTGGTACGTAACTAAATATCAAACTACTGTAGATATGCATGATAAAAGAACTAATATCAATTCTAAGAACTCATTTCAATGAGCTGTCCAAACTCAAAAGTACTAAAGCTATCATACTACTGTAGTATACTACACACCTTTTTATATATCACATTGACTCATTTGTCACCACTCATCATCTCAACTACCTTTGCATCATCTTCAACCACTCAACGAACAAGTTTTTTTCACAGAGAGGGATCCTCATTTTAAACCACCATCACTACATCGTGTTGTTCTATCGATTGATTTTCAACTACTATCTATGCCAAGGTTTACTTATACATCCAACAAATCCGGTGACATAATCTAATGTTACACTGTTCTCTTTTTTTTCCTTTGATAAGTGCTGAACCGGCCGGTTTTGGTCCGGTGGTTCGACCCGGGTCGACCAAAACCTGACGGTTCAATCTGGTTCGGGTTTCGGTATAAAACCAGCTCACAACGGACCGGTTGTCCCTCCGGTTCCCGGTTCAACCGGTCGAACCAGCCGGGTCAAACCGGTTTTTAAAACACTGATTTAAACTAGCCTATGATTTGTTTTTATAATCTAATTTTAGTTTAGGCCTTCCAGCAATGGGTTTGTTTGCAAACATATAATTTGCAAACATATGGTCATTGTAGACATACAAATACGAAATAATCATTTAACTAGTACTACTTAACAACTTGCAAACGTACCCCGTTGATTATATAAGGGGTCTGCTAAATGTACACAATTTATTTACTAAAGGAACACTTTTCTCTCTCTAATCATTATATTTCACATATTTTCAAACTTAATCACTGTTTTCCATAAAACTTATTTTTCACAATTAATTTCCTCCGTATCTTTTTTATCATCATGTTGATAGCTTATTCAAACCATCATTTTTCTTACCATCATTCTCATCTTTGTTTATTTTATCTTTTTTTATAATCTAAGACACAAACTCACAAAGCCAACACTACCACACTCGCCACCTTTGTCGTCGCCGGATTTAGTTGTCACAATGCATTTGCCTCCGTTAGTTTTTGTTGCCGAAAAATACCATACCGCCTCCACCACCGCCTAATTTAGCTGCTGGAGTTCTAAATCTGAAATATCATATATGAAGGTTTTTTGAGTTCTAACTCTGAAATATCATATCTAAAGGTTTTGAGTTCTAAATATGAAATATAAGAGATCAACTTTGAAGATTTTATGGATGAAACTATGGCTGGAGATTTGAGATGGTGGGTCGGGGTTTTTGGATGGTAGGACTAACAAGTTGGCTTATTGCCCGCGCGTTGTGGCGGTGATTAACTTAATGCGCAGATACGACCTTTATTTATCATGAACGTATGTAGAATACCGAAACATGAACATAACTTCTTATTCATTTATGTATAAAGCACTCACAAATTTGCAAAGTAATGTAAAACAAATAAGTTAAAGCCATATATGGAAACAAAATATTGAATGACAATTATATCTCCAGTACTTCTCTGCAACAGCACATACTGTAACGCCACATACCACATGATCCACGTTGTATATCTTGAAAGTCTTATTTACTATCTTTTCATTCTTAATTGCATATGATATCAGGAAATAAAAGGGAACAAAGCAAGTGAAGCTAAGGGCAAGAATAAGAATACATCAGCAAACGGTGAACGCCAATAACTCAGATCAGGAAGATAATCATTTATCTAATGCTTTCTATATACATGTCACTACGAATATGTTATTCAGTTGACCTATATGTTATTTTAGATTTTACCTAACTCTTTTGGTCTTAGCATTAGCCTATTATACCTGCATGAAAGTACAAATGTACAAAAAACAGATATATGGATAAATTTAATTTACCTGCGTAGCTCTAACAATGTTGCCAACAAAGGTCCTTTGGAG
>BQNB010075284.1:0-26914 GCA_026074375.1 Tanacetum coccineum
TGGCATTTTAAGTTCGTTTTTGGTTATTTTAGCTCGTTTTTAAAGGTAAAAGGTATGTGTAATTAAGCACATACCAATCAAATCATAATCTTCATCTTCTGAATGGTTTGTCCAATCCACACCTTCTCCATCAACTGTCACCAATGCCTTAGAATCCTCCTTTTGTCCAGATCTACTCCCATCCTTGTTTCCAGAATTCTATGCATCCCTTCTCCTGTGATCTTGAGTTCCCTTTAATCTACACTCTCTAGCAAAGTGACCTGTTTTGTGGCAATTGTAGCATTCCACTTTGGTTTTATCAATGCCAACAGCCTCTTTTGCATCAAATTATAGCTTTCTTCCAGTCTTCTTGTAAAAAAATTTCATTCTCATTGAAATCATGGCCACTTGCCATTTCAAGTCCATTTCTTCAAGGTCATATTCATCAATCTGTTCCAAGTCCTCATGATCCAGTTGAGGGCAGCTAGATTGATTAGCAAGAAGTGAGTATGATGAAGTTTGTTCATACTTAGTGTTTTGACCAGTAAGGTTGGGAACACAATAAGCGGTACTAACTTCATTAGTACTGTTTGTGTTCTCAGAGACAAAAGCTACATTTTGTGGACTGGAGGATGATGATGCAGTAGAGCCTTTTATATCACTTTCAAAAACTCTTAGATTATTGTACAAATCATCAAAACTAAGAGTGTCCACCCCTGGTTTAGTTCTCATTATTAGTGAGACTTATGACCAGGCAAAAGGTAGAGATCTTAGGAATTTTTGATTAGCATCCTCATTAGATACACCAGCTTCATGAATTTCTAGCTGACTTAGAAGACTTTGGAATCTGTCATAACCTTTGTGAAGCCCTTCTATGTTGGATACAGTGAATCCTTCAAACTGTTGCTTCAAGATATACTTTTGCATCTTCTTGGATTCGTCATTTCCACCAAACCTAGATTTGATGGCATCCCACATTTCTTTTGCATCTGTCATCTTATGAAACTTTGCAAGATGATCTTATGGTAGGGCCATAAGCAAGGTGGTCGTTGCTTTTCTCTCTCTTTCTCTGGGTACAATCTCTTCAGCAGTTCTAGGAGGCAAAACCTTAATTTGTCCTGATGTATTTGTAGTGATTGAAATAGGACCATTCCCATTTTGTATAACCTCCCAAATTGGATAATCTGTATGGACCAAATAGTGCTCCATCTTCATAGCCCAGATATCATATTCTCCCTCTTTGAGAATAGGCAGCTTGATGGTTGATACTGTATGAGGAGTTGGTTGGGCTGGTGTTTGTGATGATGGTGGAGGTGGTGGTGGTGGTGGAATTTCTTCTTGTGATGTTGATGGCATCATTTTTAGTTTTGGAATATGAGAGTTTGGAATATGAGAATTTGATTTGATTGTTTTTCTTATTCAGAGTTTCTCACAGGCTCTGATACCACTTGTGAGTCCCTAAATGAATAGATCTTGTAGCCTATGAAGGATGATAGCCAAACTGTATGAATACAACTGACTATGCAGAAACACTGATTATGAATACTATATGTTGATGCGGAATCTCAACACAAGTACTAAGAAAAACAATGTATAACTAAATAACAACTTCTATTAATCTGCTTTGAACACTTTACAGATTACTAACTATTTTTGATATGATATTGCTATGAGATATCTTGAGGACGTATATCTAACTATGCCCAAGGGGATCCTTTTATAAACTAAGGATAAACCCTAACAGAACAGGCTTACAAAACGCATACTTATCTTTTCCTAAGATATCTCATGTTCATCTCATAAACGGTACTAACTATTTTCTAACTAACGGTACTAACTAATCGATCAGTACTTACATTTTGTACTGTCGGTACTAACTATAACTAACAGTACTAACTATTTGTACTGTCGGTACTAACTTACTAAAACATAAATCCTAACAATCCTCCCTTAAACATGAATGTTGAACTTGTTTGACTTCATGTTTCTTTAGCTTCTTCAATGCATAGAGGATGTATCCAAACACTCATACCATTTCTTGAACTTGTAAACTCTATCCTTCTTCAGCAGCAACTTTGTCTTCTCAGCAACTCAGCAACATCTTTTCAGCAACAATCCAACTAAGTTGGCTTTGTAGTTTTTGGCAAACTACCAGCCATCAACGGATTTGATGTTCCTTTACCAGTAGCCGTTTGCTCTGGGATAGTGTCATAGAATGTGTCCTAATGAGATTTATTTTATTGATCTCTTGGCTCTAGTCTCGATTAGTGCATTTTGGTTTTAGTACTCAGAGGCTGGAGCAGATTGTCACCTTTTCAATAACAACTAATTCAGAGTAAGAAAGTCGATAGAAGTCTTGTGTATCTTCGTTACAAATGAGACAAGTATCTGTTAAGAGAAACTTGAATGGTTAGGAAGGGTTGTGCAGTACATCACTGGGTCCATGATGTCTTGTCTTCAATACTAGAATTCATCTTTAGGAAAACTGATAGCATACGTTTTGACCCGGGTTTTGGGTAAATTATGTGGAGGGCTTCTTTTTTCACCCTTTATCCATACATTTCTTTTTTACTCTTCAACACCTTCAATGCTTACCAAGACGTCATTACTAACACCTTGTTGTAATTTTTCTGGTGTTAGCTCAACCTTCGTCGGCATTATTCCCGTTCTCATTCATCTCCAATCATACATAAGGACTGCTATTTCTAACTATGGAGTGTCTTTGGGTAGATCTCTCCGGTTCTGGTTGGATCATAGGACTAATACCTAACCTAACCACCTTATGACTTTAGAATCATCGTGAATTATAAAGCTTTTTGAGTCATTTAGATCACTTATTATTTTCAAGATCACATTTTAATTATATTTCTCTCCTTATTTTAAATACTAATTCACTTAGTCTTTGAAATACCATGTGATTAAAATTTGTCTTGAAAGTTCTGTAGAGAAAATATTATCAGCATGAATCATGTGAAACTGTTTCTTCTTGCTCCCCTTCAATTTTACATTTGTTTGACACCAAAAAAATGATACCACGTTGTAAAATAAATATAAAATTAAGGCGGGGGCAATGTTGAGCACATAATTTTGAAAGATTATGAATTGTCATTAAAGAATTCTTAAAAAACTATGCTCAGACACTAGATCATCTTATAACAAATATTCTATTGTTACTTGTCATTATTATTACCAATTTGTTATTAAGACCAGTTTAAATGTTTTGAATACCCAAAGCATTTAAGAAGAGTATCCAAAAGCATTAAAACATTGTTTTTCAAAAAACTCCCCCTCAAACATTGACTCATTTTGAAAATGAGACCAAATGTAGAAGAATTGTCTTGTAAAACTTTATGAGGGATGGAGTGTTGAACACACAATTTTGAAATATTTTGAAATGTCATTTAGAAATTCTTGAAAAAAATTGTGTTCAACGCTTTGAAAAACATGTATTATAAGACTTCTCTTCTAACGCTAAGGGTAAGCGCAATGAAGCTTACACTCTCCTTTGTTGTTTGGGTCCGAGTTGCAATCTGAGAGCGATTACAAGTCATAAAGAATAATAGAAATGATATGTTTTAAAAGCATTTGAAACTCTTGCTCGAACTTCATTTTCACTCCCGTGTCGATGTTAATCAACATTTCTAGGTACGTAAATGTTATCGATTCCAAGAGACATGTCGAGAAGATTCTTTTTGGAATTTTTTAATTTTTTAATTTTGTATTTTATTTTTGAAATTTTATATTTTTGTATTTTGCTTTTCTTAAAAATATTTACAAGTCGATGTTTGAAAAATATATCAAGCAAATTCATTTTCTAGAACCTCCAGTTCTGCTGGAGTTAAACATCTCATACCAATTCGTATGACAATATACTGAAACCTATCTTCGGGTAAGGCTTTAGTAAACATATCATCTAATTGGTATTTAGTTCTGACAAAGTACATGATGACGTACCCTCCTCTCCGGCTCGAAGGTCTCCCCTTTGAAGCCCGAACGGGATCTTCTCCCAATTACAACTAATAATCTTCGAATAGTTTCGAATGGCATAAAACCACCTTCGGTATGGTTACTAGCATAGGAATCAGCCACGCGAAGCCCTACACCTTGGTGCCTTCGACGAAACTAGAGTGAATGTCATATAGTCAAACCCACGTTCTCCATCTCTATCAAGGTCTTCCCACCAAAATAGAGATCATGGTACACAACCCTAAGAATCACCCCTTAAATCGTGGGACACCCCCACCATCATCGGTCTATGTGCTAAGCCTTGTCCCATCTCATTTCTACACCTATAAATAGACGGTATGGGATCTAGATATTGTCAGAACTTTTACACACGCTTACTTATGCTATCATACTTTAACAAATACAAAGCACATACTTACTCTCATGTCGGATGTGATTCGCAGGGACACCCCCTGTGCTTCACTTAACATAGTATTTTCATTTGTGTTGACACAGGTTATTCAAGGCTTGGCAACTCAGCAATCACCTAAAGAACCCTTCGATCTCATTGAGGCCTGATTGTGCCTATATTTGCACAATTAGTGGCGCCATCCGTGGGATCGCAACAATTAGTCCCATCCTAACCAAGCCAAATAACCTCAAAACAACTCTACCTACTTTTCCGGCATGACAAACGGAAGAGAAATGATGCCACCACCGAGTTTCTCAACACCACCACAGATACCAAACAATGTAACTAGCGAAAGACTATCTGTAACTAGTACCGTGTTTCTGCCACTACTCCTAAAAATACGCCATTTGCATATCATGCTTCCACTTCGACTAATCCCAACCCTACGATTAGCCATGCCTTTGTAGAAGCAAATTATGAAATCCTTGAATCTCTCTTAAGGGAACGACGAAGGCGGATACACAAGGAAAACCTCCGAACTGAACTCGAATACTTCAGTAAGGACTACGATGAAGAGCGAGAGATGGAACCAAGGCTTGAGCCCCGCAGGGAAGCTACTACAACCCTCCGACTTAGGTCCCTTAGGGTTCGCAGACAACGAGAAAGAGTTGTGGGATTCGAGGATGCACCAAACAAGGAAGGAAACATGAGGGGAAGGAATGTCAGAGGTATTAGGCCTTCGAAGTTTAAAGCAAGGGAAGGTGAAAATAGGGGGTGAATCTTCCCCCACCTTTGGCGGCTCACTTGGGAAGAAACAAAAAACAGTCAACCCCTACGATCATCTTTAACCTCCGTACAGGGAGGCCATTAGCCTTCAATTGACATGGGGGGAAACCTCCCTCCTAATGGTACGCTTCTCTCGCACCATGCTCAGCCTTTCATACCTAGTAGTTTGCATATTCCTACTGGACTTGTGCCTATCCATGTTAACCTTTACTCTCAACCATCTGCGAGCCTTATCCATGGACAAGCTCCGAATCTCCCTTTTTAGACCCATATTGGTAATCCCCCAGTTGGGGGCACCTTAACCTATCATCATTAAGGGGGTATATACAGCAGGCTTTTACCAACAATAGCATACCTTCATATAATAGACCTATGCATCCCACTGCTACTCCTTCAAGTAGCTACCCTTTCTATACACAGCCCATGTACGCACCACCAAATATGCCTGTATACCCAAATGCTACATTCTAATCACAAACTCTGCAGGTTCCGTAACCCCTTTTGTTTGCTGGATCGAGGATTATCCTCTTTTGGACGGACTAAAAATGCCATCCCATATTGGTTCTTACGATGGGAAAAGGGACCTGAGAGCATGATGAATGGAAACTTCGTTAGAAATAAATTATCTCGTGAAAACTCTGCATTCCCTTCAGTCTTTTCCAAATATGCGACCATGTTATGCTTCGGACATGAATCAAGAACAGCCATTGTACTTGAAAGAGTGATCGTCGTGAAGAGAGATATTAGGGCTTGTAAATGCGAATGTAGGTTAGAGAAAGAATGCGTACGAAACTGCGCAATTGAAATGGGTTTATATAGGTTTAGGAGACCTAATTTCAAGGAAACCGTTTCAATTTACACTTTGTACCCTTGGCGGTATTTTTCTTAAACTTCTCTAAAGCGTACAAACTTGGCCAGCATGGTAACCTAAGTTTGCACTGGCGGTACTAACTTTGTCCAACCAAAGAATGAACAATGTAGGTATCAGGAGTGCTTCAGTACCATCAGTAACTCTTCTCTATGACCCTCTAAACTCTATCAAACCTCTGGAAATGTATCACCTATGGTTAACATGTTTCTTCATACAAACTATACAACACAGCATATTGCCTCCCTTTAACCAATGCAGCTGATGGATTTATCATCCC
Organism: Tanacetum coccineum; assembly: GCA_026074375.1. Classification (NCBI taxonomy): domain Eukaryota; kingdom Viridiplantae; phylum Streptophyta; class Magnoliopsida; order Asterales; family Asteraceae; genus Tanacetum; species Tanacetum coccineum. Next base: position 6,271 of record BQNB010075284.1, read on the forward strand.
ATAGTAAATACCAAGAATCGAAAATCTACTAAATCAATGCCTGGGTAGAGTAAGTCAGCTACATTGTCTTCAGAGTGGAATTTTAAGCACTGGAATAAGTTTCTTTTCATAAGCATCTTTTATGCATTGGTGCCTAATACATGTGCTTTGTTTTGGATTATGTATTGGTGTTTTTACAATGCAAATGGTGCTTTCATTATCAATTTTTATCTTTGTGTTATAAAGTTGAACCATAGTCTAACATTTGATTCTGAATCCACAAAACTTGCCCACAGCAGCTTGCAGCAGCAACATACTCTGCCTCTGTAGTAGAAGTAGCCACAATGGTTTGCTTCTTGCATTGCCAATGAAAATGAGTCTCTGCCAAGACTTTGACAACCTCCTGTGTGGATTTACTGTCAAGATTGCTCCAGCTAGTAACCATCTGAGTCGGAGTCCAGGTCCAAGGAGCATTAGGAATACAAAGACAGTTTGGGTTTGCCCTTTAGGTACCTAAAAATTCTCTTAACAGCACTTAGATGGAGTTTGGAGTGACATGAAACTAGAACAAGCACAGACTGCAATAATGTCAGGTCTAGAAGCAGTCAAGTACATTTAACGAGCCATATGGCCTATAAGATGAACATCCACATATTGGCTTCTCATCCTTGGACTAAAGGGCTTCTGAGTCTTAATTGGTTGTACTAGCAGTCTTAACATTTGCAAAGTCAAATTCTTCAGGATTTCTGAACATACTTACTGACTTATAAAGATACCATTGATTTGTTTGCTTGTAATCAAATGAAAGGAAGTGAGCTTTCCTTTGAACTCATTTGAAATCTAACTCTTCTTTAATGCCTCTAACTAATCACACCAAGATCTCTTTGTAGACCCAAAGTATGATATCATCACTTAGATTGAAACTAGGTATGATATCATGTTTGTCCTTCTTTAGGAAGAGAGTTTTGTCAAATGGTCCTCTTCTGTATCCATTCTTCAATAAGAAAGTAGATAAAGTAGCATACCAGGCTCTGGGAGCTTGATGTAGCCCATAGAGAGCTTTGACAACTTTGTATACTTTTTGAGGATATTTAGGATCTAGGAAACCTGGTAGTTGAGACACATAAACCTCTTCATCAATTTTCCCATAAAGGAAAGCACTTTTCACATCCATTTGATAGGATATAAAAGCCTCCATTATGAGGCAATGGTAAAAGCTCATATGGTTCAAGTCTTGCCAGGAGCAAAAACCTTTCATTGTTAGCCTCAAAATATTGAGTCAAATCATGAGTTGTTCATTATGTATTTAAGTCTCGGTCAATCAATTAGTTAACGTTGTAATAGGAAAGTATCGGGAATCGGGCTCGATAGTTAATCTAATATTGTATATGTTTCGGGTTTAATCCCAAGCAAAACCCGAGCCCGGGTCCTAGTTAAATATCCCGCGCGTCACTTTTAAGTGTCGGGGTATATAAGGAACTTTTCCACTTAGAAAAGTAAGTTGTTCAAAATATCTAAAAATATCTTTTCACTTTCTCTCTCAATTCTCTCTCTTCTTTCTCTCTCTAGAACAACTCTTTCTTTCTCCTTTCTAGTTCCGATTTCGTGATCGATTGTATGAAGTGAAGTGATATCGGGATCCTACAATTGGCATCAGAGCTACGTGTGGATTCGTGGTTGATTCGTGTGGTTCAACAAGATCAAATTCGTGGGTCAAAAAGAAGTCAATAGAAAAAAATCAAACCCGAATTTTTGTGCTTAGATGTGTGAATGTTTATGTTATTAAGCAAGATCTAGGCATAAGGTAGCTAATTGTGCAAGAGAAATCAAGTTAAAAGGTCAAAAAGGGTGATTATAAGGCGATTTTTGGTGGAAAAAGTCGTATTTTTCTAGGTTGCGTTTTGACAAACTGGAAAAGTTCTTGTTGCGTTTTGACTTTTTCTTGTTGCGTTTTGACTTTCTTCTTGTTGCGTTTTGATTTCTTCTTGTTGCGTTTTGACTTTCTTCTTGTTGCGTTTTGATTTTCTTCTTGTTGCGTTTTGATTTTTTTATTAAACAGGTTCAAAACGCACTTCATTGCGTTTTTTTTTTTTATTAGAAGAAATTTTAAAATATTAAAATAATCAAAACCCTATTTTGAAATTTTTTTATGGTTGCGTTTTGGATATTTTTGAATATTATATTGACTGCGTTTTGACCATTGCGTTTTGACCATTGCGTTTTGACCATTGCGTTTTGACCATTGCGTTTTGACCATTGCGTTTTGATAAGTTCTACATACGTTTTGATTCAAAGTCACTGCGTTTTTGTTTAATGATAGCATTGCGTTTTGTCTAGAAATCTAGTGTGAGAAAGGGTTCAGTAAAAGGCATAACTTTTGTCCGTACAGTCCGTTCCGGCCCGTGACTCTCAAATCGAAGAGTAAAAAACGGTGACGAATACGTTATAACAATCACTTAGCTGGTTAAGGATTATTCGAGGGCCCAAACCCCTCCGTTTACCAATGAGTTATTAACATTTTTCAGTTTTTGGAATTTGTGTTACACTTGTTTTTGTTTAGCTACGGCCCATTGTAATTTAAGGCCCGTGTCAGTTTGGTGAGCCTTTTAACAATCTTTCTGTCCCTAGCCAGAACAAATATTGTTTATATACAAATTAACTCATAGGCGCTGATTTCTGAATCAATCATTCCACGATTTTCAATTTGATTTTGTAAAATCCCGTTATTATTTATCGGTATTTTATATAGACGTTGTAAAATCGTGACCGTGAATTGCCTCACACAACCACAACTTATCACATAAATCACTAAGATCCAACAACATTCACTATCAATACGTAAAAATGAGAAGCAAAAAACTTAATTCGTGGTTCAGCTTCAGGCCTTACACCAACTGAATATTCATGACTAATCAAAAGAAAGTTGCATGGTATCTTTTAAACGATTCATTCACTCCTCTAAGTGTCTTTTAAAACAACGACTTAAAAGGAAGTCGACGGGCTGGATACAAACGCGCATTTACGACAATTTTTTTGTCAAGATCTAGAGACTTTCTCAGCACGATGTTCCTAAATGTGGATCACTAGAAAAGGCAAACTTGTCAACAAAGATTTAAAGATTTTGGATCCATGGATTTTTTAAAGTACTCGCGAACCGTTTCAAATGTTCAGCACTCACAGATCTATTTAATGATGAATATATTGTAATGACACGGAAACGACTTTCTAGATTACACTCTACTCGGATATTCCAGAATTCGTGATACACTGATCCAAAACATGGATTTGTTAAAAAAAGTCGTTGAGAAAAGAAGCACTGCTCAAAATGGAGTTGAAAGCAGGGTGAATTGAAAGACGGATGGGACGACAGAGAAAAGGTTGATTGAGTAAAGCATTGGAAATGCTAGTTTTAGTTATCATAGAAAGCAATGGGACAGAATCATCAAGTGCAGGATACAAGCAGCAGATCAGGAATGTGCACATGTTAATGATGCAGATATCAGACCTCAATATATAATGAAGTAGCCAATGGCTGACGGTACAAGCGAATGTTGATAATTGTATTGCTACAAGACAACAGCATAAGAGCAAGCTGAATTCAATAAGAAGAAAGGTTTGACCTAGATTGCTGACATGTAAGGGACATAAGTCTTTACCTGCTAAATTAATGTTAATAAGACAATAAACTCTCAGATCAATACCACTCGACGTCTGAAATGTATGTCTCAAAAATATGTTGACAATTAAAAGATTTTCAGAATGAAATCACTTTGTGTTAATCTTGATTAAATTCATAATCATTGTTTCACAAGAAGGGCTACAAAGGTCATTTTTTGACATGTACAAAAGTGAAGAAGCTAAAGGTTAAAAATGACACTCGATGTAATTGAAACAATAAAACATCGAATTGGAACATAGTGGGCTAAATTACCGCAGAGAATGAGCAGTTACTAAAGAAAGAGCATTGAAACAGACTTACAAAGATCTTTTTGATTCTATCAAAAGGGACACGAGTCAGACCAAAACCTGAATGGACTGCTTTAATGGACACAACTAAATAAAAAGTCTATATGAAAATGCTGATGTACTAGCTTAGATTCAGAAAAAGGGGTTTGCATTGCAGCATTAAAAAATGAGTTAAGGAAAATTAAGGAAATAGTGTGAATACTAAGTTTGCAAAGCCATCAATCTTGGGAATGGTGGACAACCACTTAAAAACCAATCCGTGTTAGACATGGAAAACTGCATTTAAGTCTGAAAGGACCTAGAATTTCAAAACCACGGTTTTGCTCCAAGTTGATTGTGAACAACGACTGTCAAAACCAGTCATACACATCCATTGCCTAAGGGAAGAGAATCTGCCCTGCAAAACCTTATCACATGATTGCACCAAAGCTCATTAGGTATAGCTCAACCGGACCATTGTCATAATCATACTCGGAGGAAGCTAAGAAAAGACACCTGAACACTCTGGATCCCTAGAAATTTTTCTGACTCAAACATTTTGTTGTGCTCGAAATGTTAAGAAAAGTGTCATTAATGCCAATCATACGTTGTGTAATAAATTCCTGAATGAATGTCAACTGCGTGCTAAGGTTCATCCAATAAGACAACAACCGAAAAACCAAAAACCGAGAGCAATAAGGGTTGCAACGAAACCAAAAGACAGATCCCAAAAGGAATAGGTTATCAATCAAAAAGATACCATTGTGCATGAGAAAACAACAAGTCCTAGATTTTGTATTAGGTTGGCAAACCACGGGTAGAATTCTTCAGGATGTTTGTCATGATGGGTTCACTAGGAAAGACATTCGCCTCTAGCACCACCCACGTTGAAGTGACCCCAAATGGTCCAAATGCAGATATCCTAACCAATGTTGAAAGCGATCAAGCTCTTAAAGTCAGTGCATGTTACTCTTTAAGTACAGGTACATCGTCAATCCTACAGAGGAAGGACTCAGAGTATGGTTGCAAAAAGAAAGATATCCCAAAACAGGGCTTCAAGGAATTATGATCTTGAATGATCACCAAATGGACGTTGTTAAAATCAGTTCAGACCTCACACCACATGACAATGGGTCTGCTGAACTAAACTTCGGCCCGTTCTCAAGTTCAAAAGATGTTGATCGTAGCAGATCAAGCCTCGGTCTTCATGGCAATGATGTCTGTTCACATCAGTTCAGGCCTCGTTCTTCATCAAATGACTTCTGATCATAACCGTTCAGAACTCGGAATTCAAGACCACAGCAATGAACCATCAAGTTCAAAGCTGGTTCCAAAAGTTGTTATTAAGAAACCAGACAGCTCATCACCGACAAGTTGGAATTACTATTCCACCATCATATAGCAATGCTGAGGACAACAGGTAAATAAATACAAAATCAGAAAAACAGAAAATTTCCAAAAAGATTCTTCTCGACATGTCTCTTGGAATCGATAACATTTACGTGCTTAGAAATGTCGATTAACATTGACACGGGTGTGTAAATGAAGTTCGAGCGAGAGTTGCAAACGTTTCAATAAACTTTCAATTTCTAATTTTTAAATGGCTATGTGCTAATGTCAGTGCATAACCCGGACTCAATAAAGGAAGGTTTAAACTTTCCTCCAACGAGAAAAATTAAGTTTCTCGGGTCTGAGTGTTTCTTACAAGACATTCAATGTTTTTAGCTCAAGAAAAAGGATAGTGTACGTATCAGTGCGCTTACCCTTAGCGTTAGAAGAGAAGTCCTCTAACATTTGGTTTTTCAAAAAGTTGAACACAATTTTTCAAGAATTTCTCGATGACAATTCATAATCTTTCAAAATTGTGTGTTCAACACTCCATCCCTCACAATGTTTTCAAAAGACAACAATTTCTCAATTGGTCCTATTTTTGAGGGGGAGTCTTTCGAAAAACAAAGTTTTAATGTTTTTGGATACATCAACAACGACCATTCTTATGTATTCAAAACATTATCAAAATGTTCCAAACCATTCATGCTAATAATATTTTTCTCCCACATAATTTTCAAGACATATTTTAATCACAAAGTATTTCAAAATCTAAGTGTTTATTATTTAAAATAAGGGGAGAAAATGTAATTAAAATATGATCTAATCGACTCAATGTGCTGAACAGTAAGAAAAGGTTTTATGGTTTGATCTTATACCCAACAACATCTTAATTTCACGACGATTCTGAAGTCATAAGGTGGTTAGGTTAGGAATCAATCCTATGATCCAACCAGAACCGGAGGATCTACCCAAGGATAATCCAAAGTTAGAAATAGCAGTCCTTAGGTATGATTGGAGATGAATGTATATGGGAATAATGCCGACTAAGATTGAGTTAACACTGGAACAATCACAACAAGGTGTTAGTAATGACGTCTTGGTAAGCATTGAAGGCGTTGAAGAATTAAAAAGAAATGTATGGATAAAGGGTGTAAACAAAGAAGCCCTCCACACAACTTAAGGCAGAAACCGGGTCAATACATATGCTGTCAGAATCACAAGTTGATTGCTGACATTGAAAACGACATCATGGACCCAGTGATGCAATGCACAACCCTTCCCAGCCATTCGGGTTTCTCTCAACAGAAACTTGTCTCATTTGTCACGGAGATACACACGTTATCTATTGACATCTCACTCCGAGATTGTTGATATTGAATAGGTGGCAATATGCTCCAGCCTCCGAGTACTAAAACCAAAATGCACTAATCGAGTCTAGAGCCAAGAGATCAATCAAAATCTCGTTAGGACACATTGCATTTCAACAAACACTTAGTTGTACATCATCAGTTCACAAGTTGTTATTCAAGTGTCCTACGCAATCTCATTGTGTATATTAGGCCTGAACATAACCGAGTGATACTAATGTATTCACCAATGAAGAAAGGAAATCCTGCTTGGAGCCAGGCATCATACAACTCTTGGTAGGTGATCTTGGGCGAGATTCTATATGAAAGCAAACTTGTGACAAACTGGATTCGATTTGGTCCATGTAAATGAATTGACGGTTGATAATTTTGATAAAAAAATGACACTCTCGATGTGTTACAAAAACGCTTTTACAAGTAATACGTCGATTGATTTTCAAATCATTTTTCTCGATTATCACTAACGTAAACCTGCAGGTTAAAATGGTGGTGCCGGTATCCCAATCAACCAAAGTCGATTCATTACCACATATTCATGCTCATTCTACAAAGACAATCAATCATGAAAGCTTAAGATTTAAAGACAAAGACTTCCGCAAACTAGGAAATAAAGCTTTCAAGATGATGAATAGTATGAGCATGTTGGTCAAAGACACAAGATCGCAAGATGGCATAGATGATAAAGACAATGACGAAGGCCAAAAGTAAAGATCGCAAAGCATGAAGGAACAAACCTATAACAAAGAACAAAGAGAAAGACCAATACCACATGAGCTTAACGACAAAAGCAATCTCATTGATCTCATGAAGGAGTGTCATCAATGAACTCACTTCAGGGGAGATTGTTAGCCTCAAAATATTGAGTCGAACATGAAGTTCGTTCATTATGTATGTAAGTCTCGGTCAATTAATTAGTTAACGTTGTAATAGGAAAGTATGGGGAATCGGGCTCGGTAGTTAAACTAATATTGTATATGTTTTGGGTTTAATCCCAAGCAAAACCCGAGCCCGAGTCCTAGTTAAATATCCCGCGCGTCACATTAAATGTGGAGGGGTATATATAGATATTTCTTACTTAGAAAATATAAAACTTCTCATTTTTCAATAAATATTTTTTCTCTTTTTCTCTCATCTCTCTCTCTTTTTTCTCTCTCTAGAAATCATCTCTTTTCTAGTTTTTTGGTTCGTAATATGAAGTGAAAGTGTAAATCGGGATCCTACAAAATGCGATGACACAACTAAACTAATAACACTTGAAGCTTGAATATCTTTTTTGTGTTCTTCACTGAAAAGTGGAATAATTGGATCACTTGTAACAGATTATAGAACAAGTATAATGATCAAAGAATGTCAAAAAATGAAAGAAACTAAATATGCAAGAAGGAGGTTTGGAAAGGGTGAGTTAAAATGAAAACATTTGGCTATTATTTATAGTGAAAAATTCGGATTCAAAATTATCAGCTCCACCGATCCACGGATCTAGGGTATGGTGGATCCGTCTGCCTATATGGTGGATCCATCGGTGGTAATTAGCTGATTTTTTTGTCTTTTAGTGGTTAACCATAAATCTTTAAAAAATATTCTAATTGTACTTATATATCTGATTTAGTACATGTTTCTAGAAGAAAAATATTTTTTAGCATATAAATGGAAAGATTTGCTAGATTTGAAAATATATGGAAACATCATTTCCATTTATGGTTATTCTCATTTTGTCTCATTCACTAATGTAACTAGTTATTAATTAATTAAGTGTTTACTTGAAATCATTGGTTTAGTAGGGATGTAAGCAAGCTTACATTAGTTTATGCAAATGAATAAACTAGTGTGCAAGATAAAATATTTTCTTTGATTATTAAATATGCTTTATAATGTCATATTAATGTCTTAAATGATTTGACGTCAGTATGTAAACTTACGACTAAATAACTTGTTTATGTAAACTTTTACGTAGTATGACATTATAATTATTATTATCAAAACTTGAAGATCATTAAATATAAATATCGTTTTTACGCGAATACTTGTATAAATACGGAAGCCTCCCGTTTAAACTGCAGAGGAGTGTTAGATGACCAGGGTTAGTTGGCCTAAGCCTAATTATAGGCTTTAGGGTCCATTAAGGTTAGATTTAAGATTACTTGTTCACAAAATTTTGTGTTTAGTATAAATATATATGCAACTTTCTTATGTAATCAACAAAACACAATTTAATAATAAATCTCTATTTGCTATTTTACAGTAGTCATCCAATCTCTTCATCACACAAAACCCATCTCACGGTCCTTCCCACCTTCCCATCAAAGACCATCCATAGGCTGGGACAGACCCATGATTTTTAAGATGGTGTTGCACAAAAAAATGTTGGGCTAACTAAAGTTACACTATAAGAAACTAAAGTAGAAAAAAATTAGGGGTTGCACATACCATAAAAACTGCAATTTTGAATTTTGTTTGCACTTCATGACCAAAAATCAGGTGTAGCCTGTGCCACACCTGACATCCATGTGAGTCCATCTCTGTCCATAGGTGCTCCTTCTGGCGACAATCTTTTCCTACCAACGACTTTCTCTCCCATGTTTCTTCCCTCTACTGTTATCTACTTCTTTCCCATAGATAGAAGTAAAACCTTTGATTTTCATTAACTAATGGTGGAAACATATTAATGAATAAATAATGGCAACCGGTGGATATACTTATGTATTTGATTGTTTGCTTATCAACTTGATTTTGTTTATATACATATCTGATACATTTATGAACATTGTGATTAAAGTTTTAGAAGGTAGATAATTTTTGTTTCCTACTCTGTGTTGATTAAACTTGGGGGATACAAATTAGAGATAAACTTGCTTAGAATCAAATAATGTAGATGGTGATTTGAGGTTGTTGAAAAACAGTAAATTTGATTGAGTGTAAATTGGTCATTATGATAATTATTTAAACATAAAAAGGAAAAAAACAATTTTGTTCAAACAGAAACCTTAAAAAAAACATGTAATTTAATTAGTGAAACGAAAGCAAACGTGACCTTTTAATCTGGAAATATAATACTCCTAATAAATCATATATGTACGAGATTGCAACATAAAGAATTAAATATGAACCAGGGCTTAATTAATATGACTAAAATAAAGATTTTGTTTCGGACCCCTGGCTAGTATTTTTTTATTTTTAAATTAGAGTAATTTTTAAGCGAGAACTTTCATGTGATTAATCTAACTGGTTTTTATACAAGGGTGAATGCTGAATTTATGTAACTTATTTTTTTAAATATACATACGTAACCTATTTTTTAATTGCCAATCTACGTAATATACTTTCATATATTTATCAATCTACGTAATATTGACAAAAATATGACTTGTTTGACATGTTACCACTTAGAAAAGTTACAGTAATGGCCCTGGTCGTTTGCGTTGACTTTCATCGTTAGTCCCTTGACATTTTTTCACTTAGAAAAGTTATAGTAATGGTCCCTTGACTTTTGCGTTGACTTCCGCCGTTAGTCTCTTGAATTTTCCACCCATATTTTTGATAACTTGTTTTCCCTCCAAAACCTCATTATTTTCACTCCCGTTTTTATATACGTTATTATACGCGTTTTTATACACACATTTTTATACAAGTTTACATACCAACATCGTTTTTATACTTTTATACCAGTTTTAATACACGGATTTTGTAACACTCCCAAAATGGGTCGCATCGAAATAATGTCCGGGAGCGTTACTTCATAATACCATTGCACAAGATGTGAATGAACGACCTTTAAATGAGTCATTTGAAAAGTAGTCTTGTAAAGTTTAGACTCCAATGCACATCAGTTAAGCCAAACATTTATTTCACCTGAGAAAAACATGCTTAAAAGTGTCAACATAAAGTTGATGAGTTCATAGGTTTTTATAAGTATAAATGTGTCTCACAAAACTATATATATGTACACTTACTGTGTTACAAGTCCCACCCATACAAGACTTGTGTTAGCCTTACTTTTTAGTGAAGGTGACGTCTTACACGTGAATTGGACTATTCTTGGACATTGCGTGTCACACAGGGGTCATTTATGTGAGCTAAGAATAGTTTGCTTTTTCTTTTAGTATAAATACCCCTCATGGCTCTCCATGAGGGGTGGTAGATGTTCACTTGTAATTTTCACTTTCTCTTTCTAATCTAACCTTTCTTTTTGTGTTCATCTCACCCTCTCTCTACTTTCTCTCACTAAAATAACAATGATTCATCTTATGTATTTTGATCAACCAAGACCTCCCGAAAAGGTGTTTTATGATCTTTAACAATTGGTATCAGAGCTAACCGGGGGTGTATTGTATTCGTATGTGTTGTGTTCATCGGCTATTTCAGCTTATGCTGACAGCTTATTTTGTGGCATTTTTTCTATAGATTATTTTGAGCTTACCTTTAAGCTTATAACTACACGAACTGTTCCTACATATTCTAAACTTATTTTTGATCTTATTTTACTCGGATATAATTTATAGTTTGGTGATTAGTCAAAATTTTGGACTTACTGTTCATATCCTTTCATTTACACTATCATTCTGATATCACATATCAATCTTTTGGTTTTCAGTGTCTATGTCACGACAACATATTCTTGTGTTTCCTTAAGTCAAACAAGTGGATAACATTTTTATGTTGTTTCTTTCTTGTCTCAAACTATATATGTTCCAACCATCTTATTTTTGAGCTTCTTTTGGGGTTGCTTTGTTTGAACGCGGGCTTGAAGAGAAAAAGATGAAAACAAGGATAATAGTACAAACCGAACAACTTGTTTTCATATGAGAACTAAACAACTTGTTGTCAAGGGTGAATCGAATAACCAGTTTCATTTGAGAACCGAACAACTTGTTGTCAATGGTGAACCAAACAACTCAAAAAGCCTTGAAAACCGAACAACTCAAAAGGCTTTGACAATTAAACAACTCAAAAAGCCTTGACAACCGAACAACTCGAAAAGATTTGACAACCGAACTACTCAAAAAGCTTTGTCAAACAAACTACTAAGATATAGTTGAAACCGATTTATACATGCCCTAACCCAGACCGAGTCAACTCGGTATTTATCGAGTTGACCCGGGTCAAACTCACAGTGAGTCACATTCAAACAGAAATGAAGACAAAGAAGACAAACTCGTTTAAAACATCAAACCCACATCAATTACATCCTACAGTCTTAATCAAACCACAAATCCAACATTATCTAAACTATATTCCCATCGTCACATAATCTCAACCACATAACCTCTTCAAGACTCGAACCTAATAGAAAAAAATTAATCAAGATCTCAGATTTTAACAACCATTTTTTAGAAATCTTTTAAAGACTCTTTAGGTTTGTATAAAAAATCATCATTGATCTGTCTTTTATACGATTACAAAGAAAGAACTATAACAATTGTGTTATAGTCTCTCTTCCTCTTGTTCAACAAAACAACTCATCAAGACGAACCCTACCTGAGATCCTCCAAAGGACCATGAAGCCGCACGTAGTATGTGTTCTTCATGGTTAAAAGTGCTTTAGATTCTGGAAGGGTATTGGATTAATTAGCAAGGTGATGGGATTGTTTAAGATTTGTGTTATCAAAAGGGTTTGACTCCGTTTTATTATGGGATGGGTGGTTGCGTTTGATTTTTGGGAGTATTGGAAAAATGGTGGCGATTGAATTTAGGTTTAGGGTTCATAACTATGAGATATGAGAGTGTTTAGGGATTTGATGCCCTAATAATGTGGATGCGTGTGTTTTAATATCTGAAAGATCGGGCACCTGAATCCTATGGGATGTATTGTAGACGGTTTTAATGAAACAAATGGGCCATAGCATATGTATAATGAGATTAGGGTATGAGAAATATTAGGGCTTTTAGATTTTTATCCCTAATTTTTTAATGGACTAGGTTTAGTGAAAACACAGGGGCCGAAAACATGATATACAATCTTGGGCCGTGTTATTTGTTAGTTTGGGCTGAACTTTCGGTTGATGACATAATGGGCCGAAAGTATATTTGGTTATGGTGTTGGGCTCAGTTATGATTTAGTGGGCTGAAATGTATCGTTATCTATATTTGAGCTCGTATTATCAGATTGAGTCGGGTTTTTAAAACAATATTATGTTGGGTAATGTCTATGTGATCTGGTTTTATTACTTGGACGGGCCGTGCGTATGATAATTTATTAAGCCCGATATCCGCTAACAATCATGACACATCAAAAATCACGAACAACAACACAACAAACACAATACATTACACTAAAACAATCCTTATCAAAATTCACCTTCATTCATAACGGCTAGTATTTAATTTTAATGAATACGGAGACTTTGTATGATGTTTCATATTTGGGATTGAAGTAGGCTGTCACGGGGCGTGTACTTATTTTTTCTTCGGTTCTTTCTTTCTCCACAACGAGGATGACTTGTGTTAGTGACGAAGCTTGGATATCTATTTGCTTTTGTGATTCTTTCTACCTATTCCCACAAAGTAGCTATCACTTTAAGGAGTTACATTATAGTACTCAGTGTCTCACGTAGTTGAGGAGATTTCAAGAGGTGATGTATTTTTTGTTTACTTTTGGGTGAGTATATGGTACTCAGACATTTGCCTCTGCACTGTTCCTTTGTCACACGGATAGTACAAGATTAAGTCACAAGGTAGGGATTATTGCTTCATTCTTAAGTTTGTTTCATCGGGTTGTCTCCATCAGTGGTCATCAGTATTAGCCTACAAAATAGATAAGGGGATTTAGATCGGGTTAATCAAGAGAGATTTGTAAAGAGAGTACTGGCATCTTCACACAGAGTATTGCTTATGCAATCACAGGCTATGAAGCTAAGTAAGCAGTTCTAGTTGGCATATGATGTACACATGTGTAGGATGATTCCTCAGTTAGTCATCATCCTGGAGGGAGAAATGTGTACATCCGGTACTTAGTTTATTTTTTATGTTACCATTTTGATGTTATAGTTTCAACTACGCAGCGGGATAAGTTGCTTTTACTCGGGGACTTAATTAACTTTGGTGAAACAATTTAAATGGGTACATTCGGGACTTAGTTGACTTTGATGTTACCGTTTAGACTACATAGAGGGATAAATTGCGTACACTCGGGACTTAATTGACTTTGGTGTAGCAATTGATATCTGCACTTTCTTGGAGGGAGAAAAGTGCTTTTCCGGGTCTTAATTGATTTTGGTGCTACGTTCGACTTCAGAAAAAGGATTAAAATGTGTACTTTGGGCTGAATTCAAACAAGACTGGAACGCTTCCTAAGTGAGATGATGTTGATAATATCATCCCCTCCTATAATGTATCCTAAATTGAGAAAGGAGGTCCATAAGAAGACTAGTGTATTAATTCTTATCAACCAGGGGTGTCTGTTTGGGAGGGAGCTGAAGATAGTATGTTCGTCTACAAGCTGAAGAAATAAAGTTGGAGTATTCAAGCCGATCGTCAAAGATATTCTCAAGGAATACAAGACTTCATTCTTATCATTTTCCTTATTTTGCTTGTAGAACCAATTCATGTGTGACGCCATCTTGGAGGGAGATTGTTAGCCTTACTTTTTAGTAAAGATGGTGTCTTACACGTGAATTGGACTAGTCTTGGACACTGCGTGTCACGCAGGGGTCATTTATGTGAACTAGGAATAGTTTGCTTTTTCTTTTAGTATAAATACCCCTCATGGCTCTCCATGAGGGGTGGTATATGCTCACTTGTAATTTTCACTTTCTCTTTCTAATCTAACCTTTCCTTTTTGTGTTCATCTCACCCTCTCTCTACTTTCTCTCACTAAAATAACAATGATTCATCCTATGTATTTTGATCAACCAATACCCCCCGAAAAGGTGTTTTATGATCTTTAACAACTTGCAACACATAAACTTAAATATATAGGTTTTCTTAAAGTGCATATAAACACAAACCACACAATTGCGTTTGTTAAAATGTTAAAATCCGAGTTTTGTAAAGTATGTATGACCTTTTCAACCCTTATGATAGTCACAAAAATGTATGTATAAATGTTGAAATCAAGATTTGTAAAGCGTGTATGACCATTTCAATCCTTATAATAGTCATAAAAATGTAAGTGTAAAAGTTAGAATCAAAGATGTGTATAACTATTGTATCCCATACCATAGTCACAAAAAGTTAAGTATAGTTGGACCAAAGCATTTTAAAGTATACATGACCATTGTATCCAATACAATAGTCACCATGCGTGATTACGATTGCACCTCTAAGTTCATTAAACTGTGGCGTAGACTTATATGTATGCCATTTTATTCAAGGCACAGTAAGAGTTCATGAGTATGTAGTTGTTGGCCTTGTAGACACCAATCCAGTCGTGCTCCGACATGGTATAATGTTCGTTAGTTCAGTACCACTGAAACTAGTGAGAGCTAATCACCCGAACGGGGATTGTCAATCCCAAATAGATCTATCTTATAACATTTGCGCTTACCCTTCGAGTAATTAATAGTTCATGCAACTTAAGCTAATCCGTAATCATTTGAATGAAAGTAAAGTTGTTGTGTAAATAAGTGAAAACAAGTATTGTATCCCACCGTGAGATATGAAAATGAGTGTGTAACAAATTTGTAAACGAGTTGTAATGAGTATGTAAACAGTTTTGTAAATGTGTATGTAAACGAGTATGTAAACAAGTTACGAAATCAAGTATGTAAACAAATATGTAAAAGAAATTATAAATGAATATGTAAACAAGTTGTAACGAGCATGTATTCTCCCCCAAGATTTGTAAAGTAAATGTAAAACAAGTGAAAGAGGGGCTATAAACTCACCTCAAGTAAATGTAGTAATTATCGCTCACTGGTGGTCAATTATATACGTAATAATATTCAAAGTATAGAATCTTCCAAAACTACCCTTGAGGACAAAGGTAGTAGGGAAAATCTTACAAAAATACTACACGTTTTAACCGGTAAGTGATTACCAGGTCATTTTCCCAAAGATTTATGAAATTGAGACCATGTTTGTTATTTGGACAATGATTGGAATTGGTTCGAAGATGATTTGTTTTCTAAAATCCTAAAAGTGATAAAATTAAGGGTCAATTAAACCAAACTTTAATAACGGGAAATTAAACTTTAACTAAAAACGCAAAACGGGAATCCAAACAGGACCTAAAAACCCTAAATTTTCAAAAATAAACCTAAAATGAATTTTTTTTTACTTTTAACTAACCCTAATTGACTAAAAAGTAAGATTAAAGAAAACTAGGGCAAAAACGGAGTTGAATTGAGCTTAAGATCACTAAAAACGTGAACGAGAATGAATCTCGTTCTTTAAAAAATGAAAATTTTCAATTTAAACCCTACGGAAGCAAAACTAATTTTCCTAGAAACTATATGGTAAAAGAAAATTTTCTAAAAAAGAATTATATTTTTTTGACTTTTTTATAATTTTTTATGAATTAAAAACGATTTTAATGAAATTAAATGATTAAAAATACTAAACTATTTATAAAAATTATGAAAAAATTATGAAAAATAGCTTGAACAATGAGGAATCTAAGAAAAATAAGCTTGGAAACACAGCTTATCGAATAAGCTGTGTAATAATCCAAAACAACTTATTATACTAAAAGAGCTCAAATGTGTATAAGAAATTAATTTTGCAAAGATAGAATGAAAAAGTCCCCAGGGCCGCGGTCTGGTTGAGTGTTGTGTGTTGTGAGGTGTTATAGACGGTTGAGGTGGTAGAGGTCGTGGAGTTTTCGTGCCCTTGCTCACCAACGATTTACCATCTTTCCCTTTTTTTTTTAAAAAAATCTTTAATAAAGTTTAAGTTGTAAAACAGCTTATAATTAGCTATTTTTGTGGGGAAAAACAACTTTTTTGAAAGTGTCTAATAAGATAGTAAAAGCTTAAATTCAGGACAATCTTTCACTTTGCATTCTTTTTTACTTTGAAAACAAATCTAAACTAGCTAAAATCGTAAATAGCTATCTTTGGATCTTAATAAGCTATAACTATCCTAGAACTAACTTAATAGGCAAATGAGAACCAGAAATAAGCAAGCCATAAGCAAAGGATTACAAAGAAGCTCTTAGTGAAAAACTGAAAGCCAAACAGTCCTTAAGGGAAACTTTGAGATTATTTTAAGATAAGCTATTGTATTCTTATACCTAAAAGCCCTATACCTATTTAAACATTTGCCAAAAAACAAAATAGAAACTGCAAACAGAAAGACCATTTGAAAATCAATAAGAGTTAAATGGTACCTGAATAAAGCTACTTGATACTAATTAACTTTGTTTTTGATTTTTTAAGAAAGACAATATAGCGAACTATGACCCAATATGCTATAGGACCACTAAATAATAATCTGATAAGCTAATTTGAATAGACATTAAGCAAAAACTAAGGGCTATAAGATAGAAATCTAAAATAAGCACTTAGAGAAAAACTGAAAATTTTGGTTCTTATAAAAAGACAAAGAGCTATTTTGCAGACCTAATTCAGATACTCAAATAAGCTATCTAATCTAAAATAAGCTCAAACAAATTAAAAGTGACCTTCAAACTACCTGTATACTAAATTTAATAAACTAAAACCTATTCTAACTAGCTTAATTTTGGACATGAAAATGGCTATAAAGCCTTTTTACTTGCTGATGCAGTTTGCACTATTATGACCAAAACTCAAAACCATTCTTTGCAGGCTTAAAATTTTGTTTCTACACTTTCTACAAAGCAAAACAAGAGTATTTTGAACAATGAACACAGCTAGAATTATTTTAAACTAGAAATCCTAAATGACCTAAGTTAATGACTCAGATTCAAAACAGCTTACCCTCTAACTAGATTGATACTTGTTTTAACCTACAAAAGCCTTAAATCCTACCTTAATAAACTTAATAATGAAATGTAAATTCACTTTAAAGAACCAAGAGGACCTTGGCAGTACTAACTCAAGTTAGTACTGCCTTGACCCAAACACTCCTTTAAACTGCATAGATCCATTTTAAGCTTATAAGATAAAGAGATAAAGCACAAATTCTAATTACCAGATGTTTACCAGCTTATAACTAACCTAAAGATCAGATATCAATAATCAAAGAAGCTAGAATAATAAGCCTACAGTATATGCTAATATTTTTGGTATTTTCTTGATTTTTTGACAGTTTTGTAGAAATTTAAAACAAACTTAAGATCTAACAATCTAACAAACACAATAAGCATAAAACTACTAAAATGAACATTAATAAGCAAGTTTAAACAGTTAATAAGCAAATCTAACAATCAATAAGCAAATCCAAGCTAGTAAGAACAGTTTAACTAGAAAATTTAAAATGACAAAAGGTAAATGATGCAGAACCTGAAATCCCAGCTAAACAGGGATTGTTTGCTCAATCAGAGCTTATGTAAACAGCTTATAGCTTATAGCTATAAGCAAAACCAATTCCTAATCTATCCTAACCCTTGACCATCAAGGACTATTACCCAACTTGATCATCCAGCAGCCATCCAATTCCAAAGGATGATCAAGTTTTTAAGAGAGCTTTTAGTAGCTTGAGCTTATAAAACAGTAATAAGAGCTTTTTTATTCATTTAGCAAATAAGTAGAAAATAGATTTTAACAAAGGAGATTTAATAGAAAACAACTTTTATTAAAAACTAATATTGAGTACAAATCGTTGGAAAGGAAATTACATTAAACTAAAATCTATAAGCTAAAATTACATAAGAAATAAGCTAAATTATAAGCTACTATAAAACTACTCCTATATAAGCTAGATACTGAAAGATATATCTGTGAGTGAGGAGTGATCTCTATTTATAGGAGATGAAGAAGCTTCTAGGTCTGAATACACGCTCTTTTGGCTTTTGATCTCGTCCCTTCAAATCGTCTAATCATTGGCTCTTTAATCTACACCATTGGATCATTAAGTGAGCACACGGATTGCCAGCGTGGCAATCCGTTTGTTAGAGTACTTGTGCTTCTTTAGCAAAGGATTTAGTGCAAAAATTCCCATCCTTGTGTGTTTCCTTGCATCCACGTGTGTCCCCAAACTAAGTGATTGTGTGTCCTCGCGTAATATTATATGCTCTAAAACCAAATACCTCAAAAACTTCCCCAAACTAAATCTTTGAAAGTAGCAAAGACTTTTGTGGAGAAAGTTTAAGAAATCACAAGCTTTAAAACACCTCATTTTCCCTTTTACAAAACTTTTTCCAAATTTTTTTAAGGAAACTTTAATTAGAATATTCTAACTTTCGTTATTTCCATAACTGTTAGGGATCATAGAACAAGATGCGTTTCGATCCGAGAATGCCCCAAAAAAGATAAATTCATCGTTCCCGACTTTTCACTTGTCCAAACCAAGCTTAAAACGAAATCATAGTTAAATATATGAGTAAAGATGCTAACACTACTCATATTTGCAACTTGTGAACTTTTCACTCCCTACAATTATTATATCTTAGGTGAATGTGCTATTTTGAATTTCAACCGTGGATCAACATTTTGCAAAATTCTATGCTTCATGTTCCACCCGAGAATAATGAGTTTGAAGGCGAGATCATCCCATGTAGCGACTTTCGTCTCGGCACATCCCAACCTTGCGGCTAAGTGACCAGGCTTTTGACACCCCACAGAGACTAGTATCGGGACTCACGGACCTTAGGTTTCAAAAACTCTCAGGTTTCCCGTATATACATAGCTTTTAAAATAGAATAGTCAAAGTTTCAAAAGCATATTTGAATTTAACAAAAAGAAATCTATTTATTAATTTAAACTTAATATTAAACATTTATGCAATTGTAACCCTCGTGTTAGCCTCAATTTATTGAGTCGAACAAGGAAGCTCGGTCACTCTACGATGGAGCTTCGGTCTTTAATTAGTTAATGTTGTAATAGGATAATATCGGGAATCGGGCTCGATAGTGAATCTAATATTGTATATGTTTCGGGTTTAATCCCAAGCAAAACCCGAGCCCGGGTCCTAGTTAAATATCTCGTGCGTTACCTTTAACGTGACGGGGTATATAAGCTTTTTCTTCTTTAGAAAAAGCAAGTTGTTGAAAATATCCAAAATATATCTTTTCACTTTCTCTCTTAATTCTCTCTCTAGAACAACTCTCTCTTTCTCCTTTCTAGTTCCGATTTCGTGATCGATTGTATGAAGTGAAGTGTTAACGGGATCCTACAATTGGCATCAGAGCTACGTGTGGATTCGTGTGGTTCAACAAGATCAAATTCGTGGTTAAAAAGAAGTCAATAGAAAAAAAAATCAAACCCGAATTTTTGTGCTTAGATGTGTGAATGTTTATGTTATTAAGCAAGATCTAGGCATAAGGTAGCTAATTGTGCAAGAGAAATCAAGTTAAAAGGTCAAAAAGGGTGATTATAAGGCGATTTTTGGTGAAAAAAATCGTATTTTTCTAGGTTGCGTTTTGACAAACTGGAAAAGTTCTTGTTGCGTTTTGACTTTTTCTTGTTGCGTTTTGATTTTCTTCTTGTTGCGTTTTGATTTTTTTAGTTGCGTTTTGATTTTTTCTTGTTGCGTTTTGATCATTGGTTGCGTTTTGATCTTGGTTGCGTTTTGCCTAATTTGAAGACCTATATTGCGTTTTGACTAGGAGAAACTCTGCCCAAATCAAGACTTCATTGCGTTTTGTCTCCAAGATTCATTGCGTTTTGACCAAATTTCATTGCGTTTTGACCAAATTTCATTGCGTTTTGACCAAATTTCATTGCGTTTTGACCAAATTTCATTGCGTTTTGGTGTCACTGCGTTTTGGTTAAAGATAGCACTGCATTTTGTCTAGAAATCTTGTGTGAAGAAAAGGGTTTCAGTAAAACAGCCATAACTTTTGATCCGTAAGTCTGTTTCAGGCTCGTGACCTCTCAAATCGAAGAAAAAAACAAGACGGATTACGTTGTAACTACCCTTTAGCTGGTTACGGATTTTTCGAAGCCCAAAACCCTCGTTTACTATGAGTTATTGACATTTTTCATTTTTTTGGAATTTGTGTT
>BQNB010075285.1:10584-31518 GCA_026074375.1 Tanacetum coccineum
AATTTGACTTAATACCTACTGAATTTGATTTTTGTAACAGTTTTTACTGAATTTGAATACTGAGTTTGACAATAAGCTCAAATAATCTGATTTTGAACAAATTTTGCCACAATTCTTATGATTAAACCATAAGCAATCTTGCATAGAACACAACTGAATTTAGCTTAATAAGCACAAAATAAGCTGATTTGACTTTTTGACAAAAAATAAGCAGTTTTGACACAAATAAGCTCACAAAAATAAGCTGAAAATCATAATAAGCACACAAAAATAAGCACAGCAGACCAGAGCTAAAAAAACACACGAAATAAGCAGAACTGGACAGAATAAGTTCAAAATAAGCCGCCTGAATAAGCTGCCAGAATAAGCTCTCCAAAACACTACTAAATCGCATGTGCAGCTCTGATACCACTTGTTAGTTCTTGGAATTCAGGATCAATAAGCAATATAGTGATAAGTCTAGAGAGAGAAAGTAGAGAGAGAAATAGAGAGGAGGAGGATTAGAGAAAGATTAGAATGAGATTAGAAGTAACCAAGAGACACACCTCACAAATGAGGTGTTGGAGGGGTATTTATACCCATTTACAATAATGAGCATAAAGCCCTTGACTTTTAGACTTTTTCCATTTAGACCCTTATCTTTTAGACTTTTTCTATTTAGCCTAGTCTTGTGACTTTTATTTTAGTCACAAGCCTTTCACTTACCCTATTACACAATATTATTATCCTATTTATTACAAGACATTTATCTCAATAAGATCGTCACTTTTATCAATCCTAACAATACCATTACTATTTACGAAACCGAAACTTTGAGAACAATGACATTTGTAGACATGATTTCCTTAAAAAATGACAAACTGAATGATTCTACTTATTTGAACAACTTATTTATCATTTTTCAACGATTTAAGCTTATTTATTGTCCTAAAATCATTTTTTTCAAAGTTACGTAACCTATCTTAGTTACGAAACCAATGATTTCAATCCATAAAATGACATTTCCAATGATCAATCAATTCCAATCTAATTACTAAATACATACGATCGTTTTGCCTCAATCAATTTCACTTTTTACACACTTTTCAAATTTACGAAACCCTAGATCTCACCGAAACCTATTTAATCAATTAAAATGAACAACTAATAGCATACAGATTACAAATAGGACTCGATTCTTACGTTTTCTAGCACAAGAGATCGTCTAAACGATTTGGACTGAAAGTTCTTTGATACGAAAGCTCAAATGGCTGAGAGATTTTAGGAAACCTAATTTTACGAAAGTGATTAAGTTTCTTACGTAATTGTGCATTTATATCTCCGAAAATGACTTTGACACTTTGACAGTTTTAGTCCCTCAAGTTTTCATACGTAAGCTTTTTAAACCTTACGAAAGCTACTTTTAAACATTGTCATTTCAGACCCTTAAGTTACTTTTGTACACAAAGACTACCCATACGAAAGTTATTTTGCCATTTTTACCTCTTATTCAAATCTTTCATAACTTCCCCTTTGAGTTAGACCTCTTTTACAAAAATAACCCTTTTGATTTAGTTTCTCCAGTTAAGTTCCTGTTTTTACAGAAAAATTTCATAACTCCCCCTCGAACAATTATCCACTTTTGGAATCTCTTTTTTTATAAAATTTGTTCGAAATGAAGTTATTTTTACTTTTGAACACACAATTTTTCTGATGATGATTTGTCATGAAAAATGTTATAACTTCCCCTCAATAAGATATCTAATTAAAGAACTTATCGAGCGATAGTTAATTTTGCAGTTTTAGACATTCTTGTTTGAGAAGATTTTGAAAAATCAAGAATTTCATAACCCCTCCTTAAATAAATGTCTAGTTAAAAAACTTATTCAAGAGATTGTTAATTCTAGCAATTTTGCACACTTGAAAATTTTAAAAATTAAATGATTTTATAAAGAAATCTTTTGTTTTCAAATGGATTTTAATTAAAAAACACATATTTTATCAGTGAAAAATCAATTTAGAATGATTTACTCCCCCTCAGTTCATGATACAATTAATTTGCATTTAAAGAACCTCTTTTGAGAAATAAAGTATCATGAGACAGATTTGAACAGAGAGGATATGTGTTTGAACTCTTAAATTAAAACACACACACACACACACACACACACACACACACACACACACACACACACATATATATATATATATATATATATATTTGATGTATGATCTTAGATTAAGAAAAAAAAACCCACACCAAACTTTGTCGAGACGTTCAACTGAATTGGAGTCATGACATCGCATACCAATCTTGTGAAACTAAAAACTCAAACTTTCCTTTGAAGGCTTTGTAAAATAGATCATCAAGCTGGTATTTCATCCCGACAAAGTATAATTCAATTGTACCTTTCTCAACATGCTCCTTGATAAAATGATAACGAATGTTAATGTGCTTTGTTCTTGAATGTTGTACCGGATTGCAAGATATGGAAATTGCACTTTTTGAATCACAGTGTATAGGAATATTGTTAAAACGAAATCCATAGTCCAAAAGTTGCATTCTCATCCAAATGACTTGAGCACAACATGCAGATAAGGATACGCACTCAGCTTTCATAGATGACATGGCAGTACAATCTTGCTTTTTGGAAGACAAGCTGACTAGCTTATCTCCCAGAAATTTAATGCCTCTGGATGTGCTTTTGCTATTATCATTACACCCTGTATGGTTTGCATCTGCATAGGCGATTAGCTCAAACCTAGAATCCTTCGTGTACCATAGAACCATGTTAATGGTTTGTCTAAGATATCAAAAGATCCTTTTGACCTCTTTGAGGTGTTTATCAGTCGGGCGTGCCTGATAACGCGCACATACAAATGTCGCAAAGGCAATGTCTGGTCGACTAGGAGTTAGATACATGAGTCCCCCAATCATACTACGATACTTAGTTTGTCCACTGGGGTACCCTTAAATCTGCATTAATGTTTAGTAGTAGGCCATTGTGTACATACATAATCACATTTTCCTCCCATGTTTTCTTAAGAATATCCATATATATCCTTTGATTGATATAATAAAGATCCCCCAGGGTGATGATGAACCTGAGTCTAAGAAAGTACTTCAATACACCAGATCATTTGCATTTTCAAGATTATCTTTCATAAGTTTTTCAAATCATTTTGCAAAAACTGGTTTAGTTGACCCAAAAATTATGTCATCAACATAGATTTGTACTACAAAATATGTCATCCCCTGTCACCTTGTGAACAAATGTCAATCACAATACATTTTGTGAAATGGTGTACAGATAGAAACTAGGAAGCTTTTCATACCCAGGCACTCGGGCTTGTTTGAGACCATATCAGCTTTCTTAATACGAAAAAAACTGGTATGAAACTCTGAATCTACAAAACCATCTGGTTGGCAAACAAAAACTTCCTCTTTTAGTGGTCCATTCAAGAATGTTGTTTTAACATCTATCTAAAAAATAGGAAAGTTCTTGTGTGCCGCATAAGCCACAAAAATTCTAACAGCTTCGAGTCTTGCAACTGGTGCAAACGACTCCTCAAAATCTATTCCCTTCTCTTGACGGTATCCTTTGGCAACCAAACAAGACTTGTTCTGAATAACCATGTTTTCAACATCTGTCTTATTTTTTCAAATCCATTTTACTATGATTTTGTTTTTGCCAACAAGACATTCAACAAGCTCCCACACATCAAGGCGTTTAAACTGGTTAAGCTCATCTTGCATGGATTCAATCCAGCTATGATCAAGCATAGCTTCCTTGATATTCTATGGTTTGATTGTACTGACGGTGAGTGCATACATGCAAACTTCTACATCAGTTTGTAATCTTTTCCTTGTCATTACCGGCTTTGAGGGATCACCAATCACTTGTATAGGTTCCTATCTTTTCACACAAATATGAACTAGAGAGAAAGCTAGAGAGAGAGATGGAAGGGAGAAACATATGAAAAATACACTAAATGTGTATGTAAAATGGTTCAACCAACACCCTCTCCATGTGTGGAGAGGGTATATATAATTATAAGGGTGCGAGCTAACCGGGATTTCCTTAGGCTTTATATAAGCCGTCTCGGTTAGCTTCCTAACTATTACATAAAATTGTCTAACTATTACAAAGGCTCGTGAGATCGATAATGATCGTCACTTCACGTCACTACACATAATAAACTGAATTAGCCTAAACCAATCTTTCCCCTAAGGGGGGACGACCGTTGAGATCTCATAATTTGTTTCAACACTTTTTGTATTTCTAACATTCTCTCATTAAGGGTGATATAAAGTCTACTCTCTTTGTGGCTGATTGTACTAATCGTTGAAGCTTCTTGTCTTGATCTTGAGTCTTTTTGTGTAATAGTTGATCTTTTGTCTTGCATCTTTATGTAGAGATCTTTGACTTGTGGCTTGAGCTTGTTTCTTTAAGATTGTCATTGTATGTGATCTTGAGCTTTCTTGAGATCATCAGCCAAATTTAATCTCTAATCATCATCTTGTGATCTTTTGCCATCTTATGTGCTTGTGACTTTCGGGCCGACATGCTCATACTTGTTGCAATATTGAAAGCTTGACTTTATGTTCGTATTTCTTCATCAATTCATAACTTTATCACTTTGACATACTGAAGAAGAAGTTGATATAAAAGTTTGCGGAATCTTTGGGTCATTATTTTTTGATGTTATAAAGTCATTAAGTATTGAGTATGAGCATGTGGCTATGAAATTGACTCTGCTAAAATGAGGTATCTGCATCTCCATCTTTATGTAATTCTGAAATAAACCAGTTAGCAATAAAGCTTGGTGATGAATATGGCTTTGTCATTCATCGGAGTTCAATTGCATTAACCTTTGGTTCCGTAAGGACCGTTTTACAGTATAAATATTGTACCTATGATCAGGTAGATTCATTATATGAACCTCTTTGACAGGGTTTCCAACTCAAAGTATTAGATCCTCTAACGCAGATGCATTAGATTCACTGTACTTGCTAGTATCTCTTTACCGAACACCTCAAAGCAGACTACCTCACTAATAGTATTGCTATTAATAGAATGGTAAGAGTGAACCCGTGAGTTACTATACTTACTCACAAGTCGTGGCGTTCTACGATGCGCCCTAGTCTGGGACGCGTACTGAGGATTGCGATGGGCGGGGGGCCAGGTAGTTCGGGGTATACGCTTATCTGGGTCGGTACGTATTTTAGCATCTTATAATCAACTCAATCCGTTATATGCCCTCTTTGTGGTGGTAATATGGGTAGGTTGCAAACTTGTTCCCTTTGGTCTTCCATTTGAGTTTTAGAGGATGATCTACGATTCCATATTTGTTGGTTATAGTGAGGGTTGCTCACTTAACTCTTCTTTTCGTTATTCAAGGTGTTGGTATTCTTTAGAACCTAGAAACATCTCTTTTCCTTGCGATCCTTCTTCTCAAATCACTCCAATTGTTTGTTCACTACTTTCTTCTTAGTTTTGGTAATATCTCTTCCACTTTTCACGATTTAAATGTTGATGGGTTATACGGCACTTACGGTTTGTTACGCCATATCTTTACAGCCAGTAATTGAGTCGATTTTAACGCTTTAATCTCCGCTCTTTGAACGCATATGATTCCCAATGAATGCTTTTTTTACGTTTTAGGGAAGACTTTTACCTCTAAGAATATGGGTAAGAGTATAAGCTCCATCAGATACTTGGCGACGAAGAAAATATATTCTTACTACAAAAATAGTAAACGAATAGGCAATTGGGACTTCAAAATATATATAAAAATATATTACACATACGTACACGCAAGTACATAAACAGTACCTAATATGCTTCTATATGAGGTTCCTAGTTATACGTCTTAGGCCAATCCACCTAGTTCTCTATATAACCTTTTGCTGTTGAATACAATCTTTTTTATTAATTTGTTGTCACACCCAAGCCAAGGCGGATCGCTAGGATTATGATCAATAGTATCATCACAACAACAAGCACTGTTCGTATAATAGATTATATTTTATATTAATTTAATACATGAGTATATATATATATATATATATATATATCGATATGACTTAATACATATAATATTATACTATTATTTATATATTTTTTATATATATCACATATAATTTAAAATATAAGTCAATAGTTATGAGGTGTATCCCGTTAGATAAGAAATCACTTTAGAAAAAATAATATGTTCTATCTTTGCAGTGTTGTGTTTGTACGTTTCCACGGCGAGAGATGAATTTATATTCACGAGATTATGTTTTCGTTTGTATGCTTGAATTGGCATAATTATTTTAGTTTTGAGTTTTTTTAAAACTAAAATATAATGTAAAAACTATAATAAAGCTAAAATAATACTAAAATACAGGCTGCTCTCATAACTTTATGCTCGCCTACAATTACATAAACGACAATGACAATAATATTTTTTTGTACCTAAAATTAAATAATATTAGTTCTAAGATTTAAAACTACAATAATTATACAAACATGATCATAAAAAATATAAATGCGGAAAATGCTTGCTAAGTGGACCTGTGAAATGTTCATAAGTGCTGGTCGTTTTAGATCTAACGAATTAAACTCTTAGAAAACAACGGTTTAAGAAATTAAATGGACAAAGTAAAGTAAAATACTTTTTTTTTAAATACAATGTACAGCTATTTAAATTGACATTTAAAGTAAATGACGGTTATGTAAATTTGAAAATATTCTACTGACTATTTATTTATTTTTTAACCTTTTAAATCCGCTTCTTAAATTCTATTATTACCTCAATCACTTATAACAAGCCATATAGAAATTTATCTCACTCTCTTAATGAAATTTAATTTTTAAAACATAGCATTAACGTAAGGAAAATAAATTCTTACACTATAGGCATGGCAACTAATTGGACAATAATAATAAACATGTTAAATAAAAACTACTCCAACTAAATTAAATGAAATACTCGCCTAACATGGCAAATAATCTAACATTAATAGCATAACTATACGCTTACGGATAACAACTAAGCAAACAATAATAATGACTGCTATAAAAATTGGCGATAAGCATATATAATATAGAATAAAGGATAAGTAAAGATGATGACCTGGAATTAAGCTCGGCGATGATCCCAGGGACAATAGTGTCGTGTTAACACGATACTTTTGTCTCATAATGACCTGAAAATAAACCAAACTATTCTAATTTCCTATTCATAACGCGTGTACTCTTCGCCAAACATAAATATATGCTTTATCTAATCCGATTAACAAATCGAACAACTTATCTGTTCACACTCGAAATAAATCAAATCTAACAAAATCCGAAACCATACTTCGATATATCAAACCGATTCATTACACATCAAGTCCGATCTACCTTAATCTAAATCTAACTTTACCGACTGTAGTAAAAAAATGAAAAAGAAAAGAATGAACATCAAAATATAAAATATAGATATGATATAATAATAATAACATCTGCTGCTATTCTACCTTACCATTCGAAAAAAGTATAACAAAAAGGAAAAAAAATGAACGAACATGTCTGCTACTATTTACCTATTCTATCTAAAATAATACCAAAAAAATGAAAACTGTGTGCAAGTGTCTCTATGCTACTCCTACCCTACCAATAGAAAAATAATAGAAAGATAAGATATATAAAATGAAAGATGGATCCAGATATCGAATGTCTGCTGCTTTCTCTTTGTTATAACATTTTTTGCGTTCCTCCTAAGCCATTGGTTGGGCCTTTTTTTTATTTGTTTCATGCTTCTTTTTCTTATTAATTCCACCATTCCATGTTGGATACACAATTTGGGCCTCAATGTGTCTTGGACAAACAAACTGGGACGAGTAGACATTATTATGAAATGCTGGTGGCACCTATTTGTTAGTATTACTTGACTTGTGATTAGAATACGGGTCGTCCCTGACCCATATTATAAGCTGGTGTCGGGGTCGGTCCCATTATGAGGATTAAAGGCACCGTTCGTGACTCTGTGATTTCCGTGTCTTTTTATTCATCTTGTGCCGGTTTGCGTCCCATTTTTTCTCTTTAGTTTGTCACTTTTTTTGTTTTTCGTGCCATTGCACATACACAAAAACAAAACAAGCATATATTTGCCATTTTTAATTATGTTTTTGGTCTTTTGGGTTCGTTTTTCATGGTAAAAGATATGTATAAAATAGTGAATACCAGGCATCTAATATAGAGATAAATTAAAAATGACTTCAATAAAATTTCAAGTTCCAAAGATGTTATGACAACGCCCATAAACAATAATCCAACATATATAATGCCTATGAAGACAAAACATTGAACAAGGTTTCAATGAAAAACTAAACAGTATTTATAAAATCATCAGATGCTCCGCATGCCAAGCCTTTGGCTCCCAGCTAACTCCTCTTCCTACACTTTCCACTCGTTTTGCCCTACACCTGAAAATGATGCTAAAACGATCACTAATTGTTTGCCGTGAGAGTTTATCAGGTTTAAGACGCACTTTATGACATCGCGAGTCACAAATACAATATTTCGTACATATATGCTTAAGCTAATTCTTTAACACAAAATATAATGCACATTTATCTGGGGTGGATCGTACCCCTCCGTCCCACAATATCTCCGCGCAAAACTGACCCACTTGACTAGCTAAGTTCGTTCGGGTCTTACACAAAGTCATGTCATCTTACATACACATGCCTTACCAACCTATTGTTTTATCCATAGCATATAGCACATTAGCATTTAGAGTTCGGGCACTTAAAAAACCATATCGCGTTCATTATTCAAAAACATGTTTGTGCATCATTTTCCTAATCCCATAAATATAAGTAAATGTAGACAGTGTTAAAAACTCACCTGATGCCAATTAGCATATTCCAATTCCTTTCACTTAATCTTGCAAAAGAATCTATTAAAAAACATTACACACATATGTTACCATTCCGATTAGTTCACACATCCAAGTCGAGAATTGTCATACATTCACAACGAGGGTATACTTTTATATCCTATCTTGATTCAACTCTTCTATATACTCCTTCATACTTGCTAACCTCTTTAATGTATTTACCTCACAAACTTTAATTCCTAACTTTCTGTCTTTTCTTACTCAGTTTTTATAGTCAAAAGCATGACTCTAAATAAGTATACTTAAACACCTAATTAGGTTCTTTTCCGTACTTCTCTAGTCTCCCCAATGAGTCTTGGCTTCTATTAGTTTGGGATAAAAATAATGTGTGAGTGTAAACCATTTTAATTAAAAAATTCACATCACAAGAGTGTCTCATAATTCTGAACCTGATTTCGACTCAAAAGTTTAGCTTGAGCAGGAAATTACCCCCCCCAAAAAATTTATAACAATTTGGATTATATTTCCTACAATAATTTCTAATGATAAACCATTAAACATCATGAACTTTGTTACAGTAGCAAGCCCTTCCATTAGAAAGAACCTTTTGATATAGTTTTATGACCTCACTAACACTAACTCAGTATCTGCCCCGAAAACTTAGTTTTGACACGAACCTGTTTGAGTTTAATTTGTTAACTTCCACTCACTTTTAATCATGAATTCTCATCATGTGGTGTTGGAAGTAGACTCTTTGTAGTTCAATTTTAGGTCAATTAAAATCATATAAATGTCTTATCGTAGACTGAGATATGGCTCTTGCAAGATGACCTAAAATTTTACCTAGATTTCTATTTTGAATTTAGCATAATTAACCCTAATTAACTTACCCAAAACCCTAATTATTAACCCTAAAATGATTTTTGATGATCAAAACCTCTTAATTACAGATTATTTACAATAACCTAATCCATCCTTAATGATTGTTACGTTAAATAAAATCAATTGAATTGAAAAAATGATTTAGAAAACATTACCTTAACTCTTGAAAATCCCCTAAAAGATTTGCTTTCCTCTATGTTTTTATGTGGTTTCGATTCCGTGCCAAAGGAGAGAGGCCAGCTAAAAAGTGATTTTTTCATTAAGTTATGATTTGTAATATATAGGCTTAGGAAAATATAATTACAAAAACACAGTTGTAATCAAATTGGGCTTCTTTCTCCTTTATTCCTTTGTTAGGCAATCCAACACAACCAACCTTTTAATTTATATTTATTTATTGATTTATTTCTTTTTATTTATTCTTTATTTTTACTTGTAATTCATCAAGTATATACTTTATTTATTTTTGCTAAACCTTGAACTTTCTAACTAGTTTTCAAACTAACTTTCGATTCTAACTATTTTTAAAAATAGAAAGCACTCTAAAATCTATAAAATACTTAACTAATATATATATGTAGTATATTGGATATCGTAACATAAGCCTAGGATTAATGTTTGGTCAAATTGTCTAGAGAGAGAAAGTGGGAGTTCTAGAGAGAGAAAATCACTTAGTGTGTGTTTGTCATAAAATGAACATCCAACCCCTTCCCATGGCTAGAAAGGGGTATTTATACAAGAGTTTGGTGCCCCTAAATGGACCATGGAGTAGGCTAACAAGTGGGTAAAGACCCGGCCCAACACCATAAGTCGTACGGTAATTAAACGATTAAAACTAAGACTACGAGCTAACCTATGCTAGATATAACACGGGGTGATCGAGTCTTTTACATGGATTTTCATAATCCTAACAATCTCCCCATAAGGGAGGTCACCCTAGAAAATACAAATTGAATCCTAGTATTATATTTGAATTAATCTTTGATTCTGGCTTGTAGTCTTTTGATTCTTCAACATTTGTCGTTGTACATCAAGTAGTGATCTTTGTTCCTTGGGCTTGAGTGATCTTTGAGCTTTCTTTGAGATCACCATCCACTTTAAATCTCTTAATCTTCTGGATCATGATAGTACTTATCAGAGTTGCGAAAGCTGTGTTGTCTGTCTTTCAGTTGTTGATGTGCAGTTTATATACATTATAAAATATACTATAAAATAATATTCCAAAAGAGCAATTAAGAAAATTCCCTTAGGAAAATTCACTCTCAAAAATATATAATATAATATATAATACGTATATTAAACCGGAATATGGCTTTGTCATTCCGTCAGAGTTCGGTTTGCAATATCCTCCTGTTTCTGCGTGAGGACCGTTTTACAGTATATAATATTGTACTGTGATCAGGTAGATTCATTATAAGAACCTCCTTGACAGGGTTTCCAGCTCAAAGTGTTAGATCATCTAACGCAGATGCATTAGATTCACTGTACTTGCTAGTATCTCTTTACCGGACACCTCAAAGCAGGCTACCTCACTAATAGTATTGCTACTAATAAAACGGTAAGAGTGAATCAGTGAGTTACTATCTCACCGATTGAAGATAAAATTGATTTGAAAATCAATCGATGTGTCACTAGTTAAAGTGATTTTTGTAACACATCGAGAGTTTTAAGCTTTTATCAAAATTCATCCTCTGTCAATTCATAATCTGTGTAACAATTCACATTTTCACACCTTTTTATGTCAATAAATATCCCACTATTTATTTTAAACTTTTACACGATCACTTTTAATTTTCAACATTTAGCTAAATCGCGTAAACTAAAAAATTATCATTCAACGTAAACGGGCACCAAACAAATTAAAGTTTACGTCAAACAAGCATTATATTATTTTTACGAAAGTAATAATCAACTTATTATATTTTTATTGGTTACGTAAAACGTTTACGTTTCGCAAATTAATAAGTTTAGGCATTCCCGGAACCACCAAAATTAATCTACGCTTCAACAAATACCCATTTTTATTCCCAATGCTCATAGTTTTATAAAACTTTACCTATGTTCATCACCTTAGCCAATGTACACATAAAAGAACCAAACTAGGACATACATATTTCAATTATACACTTTATGTTAAAACTACTCTTTTAATACTTCAATATAATGCTAGATATTTTACCAAAGATCAAAAATCAACTTGTACTCCCTCCCCCCTCCTAAATTTCATGGCATAATGCCCACCTAAGGGAACCAATAGCACACATTTACTAACTAAGGTACCATGTACAACCTATGGCTTATTAATACCTAGCTCATGACTAGTAGAATTGACCAAAGACCTTCCTTAATTCCCTCCCCATGTTTCCCTTGGTCTTGGTCTTCAACAAGGGGTCTTGGACTATTCTTGTAATTTATATACATGCATCACTAGAAGATATAACACATACACTCTTTTCCTTAAGTAAAAACCAACTCAAACACTCTCTTTGTCCCTCTCCTCACCCACGGCTCAAACCAACACCACTACACAATCCATATAATTTTATTTACCATATTTCCAAGTGTTCCTAAATCATATATAAGATAACCCAAGAAAGTTTTGAAGGTTGATTAAGGTTTACAATTTTAAACAAAGAAAGGTTCAACATTATGGTTTACTTAAAATTAGGTTTCAAGGTCTTGGAAGCAATGTTTGAATGTGAACAAGGGTTTTAGATTTTGTTGTTTCATCACCATACATCATATTAAGGTAACCTAAAAACCTAATCTCTATACATTTAAATGATTTTATGTGATTGAAGCTTATAATTACACACCAACTAGGGAAAACTTATAAACTTGAAAAATGGATTTTTACACTTGGGTATGATTTGGTACACTTTTACATATGTTATATGGAAGTTAATATCATGTGGTAATAGAAGTATAAGTAGTGTAAAGGACTTGTAACAAAGTTACTAACCTAAAAAGTTATAAAAACAAGTTTAAAACACATTTTTACACAAATATTCTAAAGGGGCTGTTTAAAGTTGAATTTTAAAGTATATATTTTATATTTTTATAAAATACTACATGTCATGACGATTCCAAAATGATAAGAAACTCGAAAAACCGATTTATAACGAAAAAGATACGACGATTTCAAGTTTACGTTAAATATATACTTTTATAAAACTATTTTTATAAAAGTTACTATTCACCACAGAAACTTATACTTTTAAAACATCAATAAATCGATAAAACTTTTAAATACGAAGACATGCTCGAAAGAATCGCTAAAAACGGAGTTAAAACGAATAAGTTACGAGATTTACGATAACTAAATCTATAAAAATAAATATATAACTGTTATGAACAGTAAAAATCACTATTCATCAAAAAACTCAGATTTTGAAAATATTATATTTTGATAACTCGTCTTAATACGAAGGCGTGGACGTAAGAAACGAAAGAAACGGACTTAAAACGAGAAAGTTACGCCAGTTTTACTAAAGTATACTTATAAACGTTTTTACTTTATAAATATGATTTCACTAAAACGATTAGATGGTGATGTAGCTATATAGAATTATATGTGGTATTAGTTAATCAAAGTACTATATTTTGGAATTAGGGTTCATATAAGGCTTTTAGGGTTTTCTAGCTTTGTAATTCTCGTACATTGTTGAAGCAAGGATGGTTAATGATGGATTAAGGTTTTTAAACTCATTTTATGGGTTTACAATGACTCTTGGTTAGTTATTTGGGTTTAGAATAGATTAAAAATGAGTAAACGGATCAAATGATCATTTAGGGTGCAATTAGGGTTTCTAGAATATGTTTTACGTACAAGTGAAGTAAAATGATGAAGTAATGATGAATAATGATTGAATAGGATTGATATGATTGTAAAATAAGTTATTTCAACTTATTTGAGTGTTGGATTGGGTTTAAAATGGATAAAAGCCAAGAAATAGTTCATGGTTTACTATTTTGCTCGGGTTAGGGTTTCTGACTTTTGAATTAGGGTTTTGAGTGTAAAAATGTGTATGAAAG
Organism: Tanacetum coccineum; assembly: GCA_026074375.1. NCBI lineage: Eukaryota > Viridiplantae > Streptophyta > Magnoliopsida > Asterales > Asteraceae > Tanacetum > Tanacetum coccineum. Next base: position 24,355 of record BQNB010075285.1, read on the forward strand.
CTTATGAATAGAATAATTAGGGTTTACACATTGTACATTGAGTGTAGTAGCTTGCACAAGAGTGGTGGTGAAGAAACTGGAATGAAAACGGAGGTAAAATGGCTATTTTAGAGATCATGCTTAATGAATTGTACATTGTGCTTTTAAGGACTTGTACTTTGACTTAGAGGGAGTTTATATTTCAAATGAGATGTTATATTACTTGTACATATGCTTTAGTAGTTTGTGCATTCACTTTAGATGTTAATCTTTCATGAATTTAGGGTTTAGAGGCATACGGTAACAGTTTAAAGCCCGTTTTGATATAACGTTGCGAATGGTACATTATAGGAATAATGTACTTTGTAATAAGGATATTAAGATATTGACTTAATATTTTATGATATTTTCTTGACATATATGAAGACAAGATTGCCATAGATAGGTTGCGTGAGCTCGTCTACTTTAGTTATGTAAGGTACATGACATACTGAGATATTGACAATGCAAGTAATGTAATAAAGCGAAAAATTTCCCTGTATAATTGTGATCATAGTAAAATAGGTTGATGAAAATTCTTGGGTTGTTATAGTTACTCTCTCACCGATTGAAGATAAAAGTGATTTGAAAATCAATCGTTGTGTCACTAGTTAAAGTGATTTTTGTAACACATCAAGAGTTTTAAGCTTTTATCAAAAATTCATCCTCTGTCAATTCATAGTCTGGACCGAATCGATGCCCAGTGTCACAAGTTTGATCCATTAAGGATCTCACAAGTCACCTACCTAGAGCTTGTTTAACGTTGGCTCTAGCAGGATTTCCATCTTCACTGTGAATACTTTTGTATCACTCGGATGTTCTGGCAATATCACAAGGATAATGCGTAGGTCTCTTAAGATAATCCTTGTTTTCACAGTGTGTGAAACACAAGTATATTGGAATAGTGTCCTAACGAGATTTATTGATGATCTCTTGGCTCTAGACTCAATAGTGCATTTTTGGTTTTTGGTAGTCGGAGGCTGGAGCGGACTGCCACCTTTTCAATATCGACTAACTCGGAGTGAGAGAGACGATAGAAATGTATTGATCTCCGTGAGAAGTGAAACAAGAATCCTTTGAGGGATCTTGAGTGGCTAGGGAGGGTTGTGCAGCGTATCACTGGGTCCATGATACTTGTCTTCAATGTCAGCAATCAACCATGTGATTCTGACAGCATATGTAGTGACCCGGTTTCTGCCTAAGGTTTAAGGAGGGCTGCTTTCTTTTCACCCTTTATCTTAGCATTTCTTTTTCATTCTTCAACCCCTTCAGTGCTTACCGAGATTTCATTACTAGAACCTTGTTGGGTGTGTTCCAGTACTAGCTCCATCTCAGTCCGCACTATTCCCTTATTCTCACATTACTCCTTTTATAATCATACCTAAGGACTTCTACACTAACTAGTGGATTGTCCCTGGGTAGATCCCTCCGGCTCTGGCGGGATCGTGGGATCGAGTACCTAACCTTACCATCCTTATAACTCCGATAAAGTAATTACATGGTCGGTCTTAGGTGATTCCACAATTGCCATCATAACCATTCGCTCCCCCTCAATATGTGCATCGATATTCGAAAGAGTTTAGCACATATAGGAGAGCCTACACTTGAGTTAAGAAATCACAATTTTTATCAGATTTTCATAATTAAATCACATTTTCTCCCCCGAGCAAAAATTTCAAATCCGTTGAGATTTTGGGTCTCAATTGATTTAAGTTAGGAAAATTTGGGAGAAAGTGTGTCAGGTTTATACAAGCCGATTATGGAACATATGACTACTTAATATACAAGCCTAAGAGACAGTTTAATCACTACGTTAGAATGTACATATGACAACAACATATAAGAAAACTACCCCTCATTCGGTCCTCTTCAGTAGTCGGTAGTCTCCTTCTCTTATCCTGCCCCCAACAAAGCTTTCCAGATTCTGGAAGATACGTCTTGTCTTAAGTCGTTTCTATATGGAAAACATAAACTCCTAGCTTCTATCAACGTCTTTCTTCGTCCAGAACCGTGTATCCAAACCCGGATTCCTCCTGTTGACCCTGAATTCCTTGACTCTGTAATCTAATGCTTCATCAATCTGGTGTAGAGTACCATCACTGAACTTGTGGATTTCATTGAACCTCATGATCATCTAAACCCCATATTTGTCCCTAAACATGACGACCCTTGGAGAGTCAATTACTGTGAAGTCATGCTTGTACTCAAATCCCTTGGCATCCCATAGAGGTTTGGTAAGGTTTAATTGCGTCTGGTAGCTCTTAATCCCCAGCTGGAAGTCTTCTACGCGTTGTCAGATAACCAAGTTTCTGGTCCATAAGTTGACAGCAGTAGTGAGAATCTTTTTGTCTTCGGGTGAGAGGTGGTTCAAGTGACCTTGAAGATTCAACAAGTACAGATCTTCAAAGTCACTAGGGTACAGATATTTGAAGTCCCTTTCTGCTATAACATATTCTTTGGGATCAGCACGACGAAGGACAATCTTCTTCATGTAATTGTACCAATACATTGGGAAGACTTCAATTCTGACGACACTTAAGATATACATACGGCTCCGTACAACCCTGCGATCACCTTCAGATGTGTGTCGATCAATGTAGAACCGTTGTCTTTGAAACCACCAGTGAGATATGCCATATATCGCAACGACGTCATACTTGCATTCTTCTTCAATCCACATCTGATCCGGTACCATTTGCTCTAATCCGACATCAGGATCATAGACAACCTTCATTTTTGAGATTGACAAGGCGGGCCTGCCTATTTTGCGACCGTACCGTAGATATTCCAAGTCTTTGTTGAAGAAGAAATCCGGTTGTATTCTGACATGACCCGGATCACCACCCAACGGCAGTGGTTTACTGATGTTGTACCTTAGGATTGCATCATCTACTTGATCGGTGAGAATCTTGTGGCATTCTTCCATTTGGAACTAGAGATTGACTACGTCAGGATGAAAGACTTTGACAATTTCATATGCAGGGCCTTCCAGGTCTTGTTGAGTCAATTCAGAGATTCCTTGCTTTTTGCAATACCAGTCCATGAGTGTGGTCATATCACCGATCTGTGCAAGGAGTGAGTTCTCTGGTGGAGGTGTATAGGTAGACTTCAGAGCAGAGGCCCAGTTGTTCGTTGGGACGGTTAGATCAAATGATAGGGTGGACCAGGCAGGTTCAGGTGTAGCGGGTCGGTCTTCAGTGATAAGCTTCCACCAACTCTGCCTCAAGTTTACAGTGGGAATATGATCACGTCCAACATCTTCACCACTAGATGAGTATGCTTGTTCGTCTATAGTTGAATTGTTACCCATACGAAGTTCTTCAGGAATTGGTGAGATCGACGGCTTAATTCTGGTGTCGGTCATTGTCCAAGCCGTATATTCTGTTAAAACAGCTGTCTTTGAGGAGCTGGGGCAGCGGTGCTTGCAGACTGACCACCCTGAGTGTTGGATAGAGGTGGAGGAGGAGGTGGTGATTGAGATGACCCAGAAGCGCTAGAGGCTCTCAAAGTTCTAGAGGGACCTGCTGGTAGTGGTGGAGGAGGAGGAGGATGAGGTGGAGAGCCAGATGGTGTTTTAGGTAAGCCCTGTCTCTTTTGCTTCTTTTTCCTTACTTCTGCCAAGTCAGACAGAAGTTGGTCTCTGTTATCTCGGGCCATAGACTTCTCCAGAGCCTCGTACAGCGACATGTGATCTTCATAAGTTTGGTAGGATTTGGATTCCCACATTCGGTTGGGAAGAATTTCTTTCATATCAGCCTCTGGTAGATCTCTGAAGCGCTCCCTTAGTGGTGTGTGCATGGCCCAGTCAACAGCATCCATGACTATTTCATCCACAGCTTTGCTTACTTGATTGGGAATATCTTGATTCTCCAACCTGTATAGTCTGGACCCATGTTTGTCTAATCTTTCCTCCAAGGCTTGGTTCGCATCCACCAAGTTTGCAATATGTTGTTCGAGTTCTCCTAGACGGTTGAGTAAGATGGAATCTGAGGAAACTTGTTGTGGCTGAGGTGGTAGAGGAACGGTTGTCATAATTGTTGTTACGGCTGTGGTGGTTGGTAAAGGCCGATGCACAGTGGGAGAATCAGGTACAGACACAAGATCAAACACCGGTGAATTCATAGGGGGGATAACAGAGGTGTCTTGATGGATTGTGATGGACACCATTAATTTAGCTTTTGTATCTGCTGTTGCCCTCTCATTGTTGGCTTATGAGGGTTTATCATTGAAGAATTGATCGCCAAAGCTAAAGTCTTTGGCTAGGTGTTGTAGAGAAGACAACGTCCCTGTAGAGCTGGCAGGCTCCTCGGGAATCACCGGATCGTCAACCGTCAGCTTAAGATTCTCCTGAATGTTAAGGTATGCTGTGGCGGTGAACTCTTCATCCATTTGTCCTGGTTGTGGTTGACTTGTAGCGTCAGTGGACTCAGCATCTGTTTGTTCAAGGTTTGGTCTAGCATGAACACCAAGAGTTGATAGAGTTTGAGACACTGTATCATTACCAGGGTTTGGTCCAGCCTGGCCTTCATCTTGTATACCAGGGTTTGGTCCAGCCTGGCCTTCGTCTGGAGCACCACTTTTGACTACAGGAGGCACTTCCTTATCTGATTCAGTGTCACTTTCAGTCAAGCCTAGTTCAGCATACAGGGACGATGATTCGTCATGACCCGAGGGTTCAGTTGGTGCTGAAGTACGTCTTTGAAAGATGTATTGTTCAGTAGAGCTCTTTTTCTTTGGAGTTTGAAGATTAAGTAGAACCCGAGCAGCTTGCTCAGCACCGACTTTCTCCTTTCCTTTTCCCTCTACTTCTGGAAGTGGCTGATACTTTCCAGTATCAGTTTCCCTGAACACCACAGGTGGGAGAGGACCCCGATGTGCACCGTGAGCATCCTTCAGACTTTCTTCAATAGCCCTTTGCATATCCGCTTCTAAGTCACCAAACCCAGGTTCAGTCAATGGAATACCCTCATCAACAAACTCATCGACCAGCTGCTGAGATTTCTTAAGGGGTCGCTTCTTTGCCACCTTCCAAGCTTTAGCTCGTTTGGCTGGCGGTGTTGCTTTAGTGGTTTCCTTAGCCTGCTTAGGTTTCTTTTCCTTAGGCTTAGTTGGTGCTGGTTGAGGTTTCTTGGTTGCTGCTTTAGGCGCTACGGGTTTAGCTTGCTAGGTTATCTTGGGTTTGGTTGATTTTGTGAGTTTTGGTGCAGGAGACTCAGGATCACTTACTTCTTCACCTGCCAGATATCTTTGATGCTTGGCTACTTTCTTCAGATAAGCATCGTAGTAGTCTGCTCTTCGAATGTCATCAGTGATGAGTTCATTCGGAATAGGCATCCCAAACACTTCCCTTTTGGTTCCTTTGGTACTGAATTTGAGATATCCTAGAATGGGTTCTTCAGTCGGCAAATGAAGGGGAGACTCGGGTCTTGGATGGAACTTGTGCTTGCGTTACAGGTGAAAGATAATCAGTTTAGTGAACCTCACACTTGGGATCACAATGAGAGTGGCTTTCTTCTTTCCCTGAGTGTGTTGTGCCAGATTCTTTTTGTCTTCTGTGAAGGTATGGATGGATTGAGTGAATTCTTCCCACATCCTTTCCGCATAATCGATATGAGCTTGATTGATGACGCCCCAAAGAATCTGCAACACCGAAGCTCTTGGTCTTTCAAACCCAGAAGTCTTTCCCGTAAGGCGCAGATTGATGATTGTCGTGAGTGCCCTCCACGGTTGAAACATGTCATTAGTAACGACATTGGATAAGTGTTTGACTTGTTTTGGATAACCCAGACCGTTAACAAAGTTGATAAGAGTATCCTAAGTTGGAGGGGAAGTAAAATCCTTGTTGTTGTTGACTGGCATGATCTGAAGAGCATCTCTGAGTGTGTCTTTAGTAAGGTTGAACCATTGCTCATCCAGTTGACACTTGTAACCCTCGTCGGTTCTGTCATAACAAATAATATCCCAGAACTATTGAATATAGATAGCTGGTATTGTCGAAGAGGCGGTAAATGCTTTGAAGAAGTTGGTATGTTTCAGAATGTCCACCGCAATCTTGTAGATTGGGTTGCTTTGCGACTTTTCAGCATCCAGATAGCAATTGCTTTTCCCTATTGGCACCCAACGAATGCGGGGCAAGATTTGTTCATCTGTGCGGGTGGGTGGTGCTCAAGCAGGTGCTTGTTCAACCGGAGCATTAACATCATCCATTAGATCTGCACAATTACATACCCAGAAAGACGTGCATACAGATAGGAGATGTTAGATGTATGAAGGTCAATAGTTGAAGTCAACTCTTAAGGAAATGGAAGTTGACTCTTGTGAGAGACGACTTAACACACTGACTAAACCACAAGACCCAAAGACAGTTTACAAGGAAAGCAAGACAAAACGCAATGGATTAGTCACACTGAGCAAAACGCAATCTACAGTACACTTAAGGACCAAAACGCAGTGAATATTTAATGATAAAAACTCAAAACGCATGGAAGCAAAACGCAATCTACAGTACACTTAAGGACCAAAACGCAGTGAATATTTAATGATAAAAACTCAAAACGCATGGAAGCAAAACGCAATCACATCAAAACGCAGCCATCAAAACGCAGGCATTATAATATTCAAAAATAGGTAAAACGCAACCAAATTTCTTTTCGAAATGGGGGTTTAATTATTTTAATGTTTTAATTGTCTTCTTAGCAAAACGTAACCACTTGTGTTTTGACCTGTTTGATAATTAATAATCAAAACGCAACAAGTAGATAAACCAAAACGCAACCAAGAAATCTTTGGCCAAAACGCAACCAAGAATCTAACACTAAAACGCAACCAAGAATGTTTTATCACGCAGAATCAATCATTCAAATTAGAGCTTCCTTGACCATACTATATCATGCTATACATACTATAACAGTATCTAACTATATTAATAACAACCCTAAGCAATAACGAGCATCAATCATGCGTGAATTTTGACTAAAAAGTCAACTAGTAGTCGAAAATCACAAGGACCCTAATGAAGCAATTGAGGATTCAATTGATACATCTATTAAGCATCATATATTTATTCTAATTGTAAACCCCCGTATTTAAGGTCACTACTATTTCTAATCTCATAATTAATTTATAAATTTTAAACAAGTTACTTTT
>BQNB010075286.1:3131-31518 GCA_026074375.1 Tanacetum coccineum
CATCTTCCACCACTACTTTCTCTCTCTAGAAATGGCTATCATGTGGTTTGACTCACCAAGACCACCGGATCATAGTTTTAATGAATCTTTCACATGCATAATCAGGTCTTTGAGGATCTACAAACTTAGGTCGCTGATGCATATAAACTTTCTTTGATAAATGACCCTGAAGAAAAGCATTCTTCACATCTAACTGATGAATAGGCCAGCTGCGAGACACAACAATACAAAAAACAGTGCGTATGATGGCCAATTTAAACAACTAGACTAAAAGTCTCGTCACAATCAATGCATTGCTATTGACTGCGACCATTCGCTACTTGGCGAGCCTCATAGCGACTCATAGATCCATCTGCATGATACTTATGCATGAAAAACCACATAGATCTCACAATATCAACGTTAGTTAGGTGGGGCACAAGGACCCATCACCCATGTACCATTAGTAATTAAAGCATTATATTAAACTAAAATAACTTTTTTCCAATTTGGGCCACGAAGGTCGGATCCACACACACTGCAGTGAGCGAGTAGGGCGGAGTCATATTTACAACATGTACAGACCTGCAACTTAGGAAAAGCAGGGCAGAGAGAAGTTTGATTTTTAATGTAGTAGGGAGCAGCAGAATGTAGTGTGTACATTTATAGAACTTCTAGCTCCGCGTACAGAGAGATTGCCTAATCTCTAGGTGGTTAGAGAGAACTAGCTTACACTCACTCTCTAGGTTATGTATAAAGATGTGCGGTTATACTCTTACTCTCGTTCTGGTCGAGCTGATCATCAACATCATCAGGAGACATCTCACTTCGTGATGTGGACAGATAACATCTCTAGTCACTGTGATCTCACACGAGGGAGGTTCAATGATTAGTGAGTATTCAACTTACACTACGTTCGGGAGTATTCGGGTGTTGACAATAGTTAGCGTGTGAGTAGTTATCAAACATTTGGATGACTTGTTACACTGCTTGATTGGATGACCCGAACATGGGTACATAATTACAAGGGGAGATCTATAGATGCTATCTGTCTATTCGTATATCTAGAGGTAGGATCACACTTGTGTCTACTAGCTCTTGGAGGTGATTCTACAGTTGAGGGAGATATAGTAGCATACGTAGTGTTTGGGCCGGAATTGGAGGTTGGGCTTGTGTTTGATTTTGAGCCGATTGGGCTTGTTGGGAAGGTTGGAAGATGGTGTAGCAGGACTTAAATTTAGTGTAGGCAATAAACTGGTAAAAAAATCATAATTAGTCGGTTGAGTGCGGGTCATAGATCCAAAAGGAAAAACATCCTCATCAAAGGTTACATTAGGGGAAATGATGATTTTGTTGGTGGATAGGTCAAGACATCGGTATCTACAATGATGAGATGAGTATCCAAGAAAAATACAACGCGTGGACCGTGGTTGTAACTTGTGGTCAACATGTAAATGAGGGTAACAAACACACCCAAATACACGAATGTCGTGATAAATGGGTTATTTATGGTATAGTTTGGTGAAAGGTATTTATTCTTCATAGTCGTGGAGGGTAAGGTATTCAAAAGGTAGGTAGCCATATCAAGTACTTTGACCCAATAAATAGGAGGTATGTGGGCTTGAAAAAGTAAGCTACGGACAAGGTTATTAGTGCGAAGCATACGTTTCGATTTCCCGTTTTGTTGGGATGTCTTAGGACATGATAAACGGAATTGTATGCCATATTGGCGAAAAAGGGTATGACAACGAGTATTATCAAATTTACCCTCATGGTCACACTACAAGGACGTAATCTCAACATTAAATTGCTCATTTACTAATGCATGAATTTCAACAAACTTAGCAAATAAATCAGATTTAAGAAGCAAAGGATAAACCCAAGGACAATGAGAAAAATAATATAAGAAAATAGCATAGTATATGATTCCACTAACACTTGGAATCGGGGATGTCTACAAATTCGAATGTATGATATCAAATACAGACTTAACACACGACTCATAACTGTAAAAATGAAGCTTAACATGTTTGTCTAATTGATAAGCATGGCACGAGTTCGAATGTTCAGAACTATTGCAATTTATCAAATGACGCGACACTAGATTACGAAGCACATCTTCACTGGGATGTCCGAGGCGTCTGTGCCACGTAGAATGACTAAAAGACAACAATTCAAATGGAGTGGAGGAAGGTTGGTGGGTAACAGGGTTTTTGATGGTGAGTATTTGAGGCTCTGATTACCATATTAGTTTTGATAATTCTCATGATTCTCTATATGCATTAATCTAAAATATATAATATTACATTGCTTTAAGGATAAGCTAATATATAAGCTAAGACCTTAATCAAATATAACATTAAATGAACTAATAATATTGTGACAATTGATATTTTTTCAGGTTAATATTTAACCATTCAATTGAAATGTTTTACTTTGAACGTATACGTGCATGATTTAACATATAACCGGGAAGTTATCCCGCGTACTATGAAAAACATCTTTGGATGCACAATGACTCTAGACTAAGTTCAGTCTACTCATAACTAGCATGTTATCATCATAATAAGCATGTTTTACATTTTATATGCATACGATTTTAAAACTTTTACGTAAGTCACTTAAACTTGCATTTTGACACTTGCATGCATGCACAACTTACCCAATACCCTCACAGCCTTTATACTAATACTTTTAACTATCCTATACTTCAAAAAATTTAGTATTTACCTCCCCCTAAACACTCCAAAACTGGCCATCCCTCATTCCCTACCTAACTTATACCAAAATAGAAAAGAAACACAATGCTTTTTGCGTTGAAACCCCCTTTACCCATTCTTATACTTATCACACTTTGTAACACCCCCAAAGTGTCGTTTTAAAAAGATACATTGGATTAACAAAATGCTTGTTCATTACATAAGCTCATGGCTTCAAATTGTTCGACAATATAAGTAAAGATTTCGGTTTATAACAAATGTTCCCAAAATCTAATACGCCCAAATCTTTAGTACTGACTCTTTCCAAAGAGTGACCCCTAATGTATCTGAGCACCCCGTGCCTTATTGACCTGAGAAAACATGCTTAAAATATCAACATAAAGTTGGTGAATTCATAGGTTTATGTAAATCAATAGTAGGACCGCAAGATTTCCAAGTGTATGATTAAGCAACAAATGCAAACATCATAAAAAGTAATTACGTCTACCTAAGCTCATGACACTGAAGCTCGACATGTATGAATGCAATAAATTGCCAACATTGCCCGTGAATGATGTTCTAACCCGAAACATCCCAAATCCGACATGGTATACGTTTGTTGTCCGGCAAACCGGCACAGTGAGCGCTACTCACCCAAACGGGGATGTCAATCCCAAATAGATCTATTTATAACACTCGCGCTTACAATCCAGTAATTGACAGTTCATGATAGTGGGCTCAGTGGGTTATCGCTACTTAGGCAAACACGTAATCATAGTATAAAATGTACACTTGCGTCCAGTTTGTAAAACAAAGCATGTTCTCACCCCAAAGATGTAAACCATTTAAATAAATGTAAAAACGTGGGGCCATGAACTCACCTCAACAGGTAGTCCTCTGAATGATATTATATATCCAAGTATAGCAATGAATCACACCGTCAAATACCTAAGTAAATACGGTCAAGTCTTAGTCTACATATTTAGGCTAACGACTCAGTGTATAAACTAAATTCAATTATAAGTTTATATATACTGTTATCACTTGTGTGGTGGTGCACATGATTATTGTATTTGAAATTCATGATGGCTCTTGGGAAACGTATATATTTTGTTAATAAATGTTCTTATTTATTAAGCCGTTATTCAAAACCGAATAATATCCGAATATATTATAATTCGCCCGATTCGTTAAGTGTTTAAATATTTCACCTTCGTTCACAAAATACCCTTAGGTTTCTTATAATTTACAAAACAGCCCCTAAGGTAGGAATTATACCATATTTACATTTTAAACCCTCAAGTTTCAATAATTACACTTTTAGTCCTTTAACTTTACAAAGTTACACTTTAGGTCCTTATAGGTTTGAAACAGCCCCCTAGTTTCCAGAATTGACAGAAACAGTCCATGGACTTGTTAAATTTAGTAAATGACTGTTTTGACCCTTAAGTTTATAAATTGGCACTTTTAGTCCTCCGACTTTGTAAAGATTGCATTTTTACTCCAATTAAATCCCAACAAGTGGCATTATGTTTAATTAAGTCCAAATAAGCCATATAAGCTGCCCTAGCTTATAAATAAGCTTTAACGAGCTTATTTTGGCTTAATGGGCCTTATTGGGCCCATTAAAGTCCATTAAGTGTTCTAAGGGTCCATTTAAGTTTTAAAAAGCACAAATGCCTCCATTAAGCTTATTCAAGTCTGTTAAGTTGGAAATAAGCTCGGGAGAGCTTATTTTGGCCTTTTTCGAGCTTATTGGGCTCGTGAGCCCAATATCTCGACCCGAATTGAATACAAAGGTCCACTTAGCATTCCTAGCTTATTTTCTACCCTTTTTAAGCTTATTAAATTTGTTTTTGGTCCAGCTTATCCAAATAAGCTAATAAGCTCTCGTTAATGGGTTGTTGGGCCCATTAAGGGTCCGAATGGATTTTAAAGGTTTCGGTTTGATCCATTAGGGTTCGTTAACTATATTTGGGTCCATTAAGTCCATCTAGCTTATGAGAGTTCATTAGGTTTAATAGTTAAAATAAGAGTGGACCACAAGTTTCAAAAGAGCATACATTAAAAGTATTTACTATTGCGCTAAGTCATAACCACTGATGCTAATATTCAACAGGGCTTGCTAATCCTGTCGCTAGTATTCCTACCTTAACCGGTGTTTGTCCCAAAACCAAAGACCACTTAATGCACAATAGAAGAGGACATTTATACGTTTGTTCTTCGTTAGAGGAACAAAGGGAGGATAGGGATAAGTATCCCATTTGATCTATTTCACTCACTCGCGCATCCTTCAACGCGGTCCTCCTGTCGCGATTAACAGGTCATGATAAATTTGGGAAGTAGTAGGTTTGTAAGCAAACTTAGGCAACAACATTAAACTTGTAAACCTTGCGTAAAGAAACTTGTGTCCAATTTAAACCATACAATGTTCTCAACCCCATGGTAATAAAGCTCATTTGTAAATCAGTTTTAAAAAACATTGGGGCTATGATCTAAACTACCTTAGCAAGGATAACGTAACACTAAACAAATAATAATAGATATATGGAGGTCTAGCGCGACCTAGTGTAAAATATGGGTAATGAATTAGCATTCGTCAAAGTAATACAAGGGTAAAAGCATCAATTTTTATCATTTAAAGCATCAAGTGTGATTGCGTTTTAGTAATAATGTCTTCCCCTATTTGCAACTTTTCCACGTTTAGTTTAATCCGACACTTTGCAAAAAGTTTCTATTTTTAGGAAAACTTTTCATTTTAGGAAACTTTTTAGTTTCAATTCGTTTAATAGCGGTCCCCTTTTTTCTGAAGTTTCATATTTTACAAATCAGCTTATTATCAATTACTAAACCGCACTAATCCTTAGCGTCTTGGTATCAAGGTGTTACTTAACATTTTATTAAAAGAGGACAAAATTATGAACTTATTTTTTTGTAAATTAACACAATACGCATGGATCTTTTTGAACAAAACATAGATCTATATAGACATTTATGGATGAACCAAGTAGGGATCATGTAAAACTTCATGTAAAACTTACAAATCAAGAAGAATATGTAGCAAAAACACTAGATCTATACCCACAAACTATAGATCTATAAAACCCCAAATAATCTTGCAAAACCCTAATTTTATAATTCTTGAAATCAAGGAATTAATGCTTCACAACACCTTAGATATAGCTAGGAATGAACTTTAAACACTTGGATCTTGCTAGAAATCAAAAGATATGGATTGTGTATGTTGGTGGTGGTGTGCCGTGAGCTAGGAGACACAAGGGAGGAGGAAGAAATTTTTTGGTGAGTTTGAAATGAAATGAAGTGACCTAGTGTAGAGAAAGTGTGATATATACAGGCCATGAGTTAGGGTTTGAAGGGTTCAAGTAATGCTTAAGTGACCAACACACACCAAACATGTGTTTGGTCTTGGGTTCGGCCGAATGTGGTCACAAGGGACCATATGGTTCAAGTTTTTCTAGCCAAGGTTCATTATACTTGTCTAAATTCAAAATCTACTTAGTCAAAGTTGTAAGAATGTGTAAGTAAACACATGAGGTTCCATACTAGTGATATGTGCATGAGAATGACTCATTCATAAGTCATTTTCTTATCTTCCATGCACACATGGGTGGGATTCCCAAAATAAGATGCCATTTCTTTTATTTTTGAGTCCAAGTATACTTGTTGTTGTGGTTTAGGCGCCACATTTGGCTAGGGAAAAGAGGTGAACGAATTTTTTTAAGTTTAGGGTATAATATTATTGATAACTTGAGTTTACACGAAAAGATTTTGAGTTTCCGGGGTTCCGTTTGGTCAAAAACGCGAAAAACGTAATTTAAGAGATAAAACCCTAAAATTAATATCGGAAGTGATTAAAAATCACGAAACACTTAGGAAAGCTAAAATAACACATATAATGCCTAAATTAATTTATAACCGATGCCGGAACGCGTCCGATGATGTTTCTCAGTTTTTACGCAGTTTAGTTCCTCGGTAAACTGTCAGATTTAAACGTAACGCATAAAATTTAAAGGTAGATGACCGGAATGGGTCGGAATACTAACCGGGAATTTGCGGGGTGTAACATCCAAGATATAGTAATAAAATATTCTGGAAGATATTGTACGTGGTCCCTACTCTAAGAAACTCTCGATATGCCATAGTGACTTCAACCAATACGCCGTATCGACGAAATTCTAGATAATAAAAATAGAAGACCTAAAAAGGAGTTTTAGGTGTGCTTGATCATATTTTTGATACACTAACCACAAAGGTCAATTTTCAGAAGATAAGAAGAGCATAAGAGGTCAAGAAAAGCTACTAATTCCATAGGAAACACTTTGTAATCTCCTATACTCTAGTAATCGTTTGATTCTTGGTATCATTCATTTAACTCGATTAGTTTACCATGGTTGAATTATTATTCTTGTATTGATTACAATGGTTACGGGCTAACACCCTTGGGTATTAGCCATGATTATGAAGATTTAAATATTTGGTTTGTTTATATCGATTGCTTAATTTATCATTGGTTGTTGATTATGTCTATCAATTTATACTTGTTTATGTGCTTAAGTATGCGACCTATCATTCAACTGGATCTAGGAATGCAAAATATCTTGCTAACTAGATGCCAGGATGGCTCTCCATATCCGCGATTTATATATCTTGAGTATTAGGATCACAAATATTGACCTATCTTTACCATTGGTTTATGTGAACAAGTTGGACTAGCAGATGACCTAGGATCAACAAATAACGTACTGATTCCTTTAGTAAAGACTCAGACAGTGGACCACTAGTATATAAAGAGCCGTTAAGCAGTAAGTGGGTAAAGTCTCCATGAGCTAGGGTTTAATAAGATCACCATTATTAATCTCATAAGAGAGATTATAATTAGAAAATAGGATGCTTTATGCGGATGCGTTTAGTTGTGATAGAATTCTACGTGTCTAAGTTTTAGGAAGAAGTACCACCTAAATCTTGGAATGATATGCCGCCTCGAGATAAGCACTCATTGCACTAAATAAACAAACCTGCATTTTAATTGGACTAATCATGGTTAATACAATTTTCTTATATTTGGCTAGACTGCTCTTCTATATTTTGATTATCTCCTTACGTGTGTTATTGTGTTTTAAATTGATTTAAGTTACCACCAAACCTGTGCTAGTCTCTCAGACTGAAAACCCCCCTATTTTATCCGTTAGAATTAGGATTAACATAGGTTTAACATAGATTAGAATTAACTTAGTTTAAATTAACTTAATTTAGTTAACCAAAATATTGATAGAACTATAGATTAACGCTCTCGCTCTTAGTGATCGACACCCTACTTACCAACAAAACTACATCTGATCGGGTACAATGTCCGTTAAAGTGTTATTTTAGGTAAAGTCAGTAAAATATAAATGTAAAACTTGATAACTTAAAATTACCTACACACAACGACACATCAACTGGGAAGACAGACTCAATAACAAAATTGAAATTACAATCTGGGTTGTCTCCCGGCAAGAACTTTTGTTTTTTTGAAAAGTCTTTAAGTCAGACCTGCTCCAGCTTCAGTCCATCCTTATAAAACAACTTGGGGTCCAAGGGGATGCCAAATGGCACATATACATTTTTAACAAGATTTATTAGCATCCATTCATTAAAACAATTCCAAATCATGATACTAATACTTGATTCTTTGATAAAAATTTCAGTTGCGAAATATTTTCTAATAGTATCATGACTTGTTTCCCAAAGCATATTTGACACATGTGCATAGGTATCTACATCGGTATTTATTCCATTACGTAACGGTTCAACAAAAATATCCCCTGAAGACTGCGTGATACCTATTTTACCTTCATCATTGTCCTTATCCAATTTTAAATTATCGACATAAAATATATCATAAGAAAATAGATCCGTATCAATACTCAAGATGTTAAATCTTTCTTTTTTAGAAAATCGTTTCTTTAAAGCTTTTCTTTCAGATATAATGTTGTATTTTCCATCATCATATTTGGACAATGATGTTTCATTTTTCCAATTAACATCACCCACATGATGAGAACTTAAAGCATCATCATAAACTATAGATGGGAATTTTGTTTCAAAAAATTTAAGGTAGTTAATATCTCCAATATAGTTGATCTTACCATACTTAGTAGTTTCCTAGTTATACACTTTACCGTTTCTAAGAGCTTTCTCAGTTTCATACTGAACATGTTCTTCCATCATAACATCTGGATTGTCCATTATCTGAAGAAATAAAATTTTGCTAGGAGCACAGATAAAATGGTCAAATAGATTGATAAAATATATGATAAAATTGCTGCTGTATCAGTCGATCGATACGCTGTATTCAAAAAACTAAAGAGGTCGTGTCGATGTTTGATGTCGAATACGCTGTAATTATTTTGAAAAGTGGATAGTATTCAAAGGGTTGAATACGCCGTATTCAGTATTCGACCAGAAGAAAAACAACAAGAATTAATAATGCAAAAAAACAATTAAACACACAAACACACAAATATGCAAAAATATACAATACAAACTAATCTAAAAACAGTAAATCTAAAACAAAATACCAATCAATAAGAATTAAACAATTTCACTCCTCGGCAGCGGTGCCAAAAAACTTGATATGTCATTATGCGTAGGTAATTTATATTATCAAGTTTTACTATTTATATTTTGCCGACTTTACCTATTAACAAACACTAACGGGCAGTGTACTCGATTAGTTATAGGTTTGTTGGTAAGTAGGGTGTCGATCACTAAGAGTGAGCGTTAATACTTAAATTTATTAGTATTTTAGTTATCTAGGTTAGTCCTTAACGTAAAGAGAAATAATTGAGCTTAGAAGAGATCTTTAACGACTTGTTCAAATGGGAGCCGAAAACCTTAGAGGAATAAAACAAGAGGAGGATCAGGTGGAGGAATGTGATGAGGGGAATATGGAGGAAGTCTAGGATGTAACAATAGAGGACGTTGAAAGGCTTAGACATATACTTACACCACCTGAAGATGCATATAATGCACCTGCTACGGACCCGATTTTGGATGAGCTTTTGGAAGAATTTGGGGATGAGCTCTTAGATATTACCGTAGTGGATGAGGAGGTAGATTGTAACCCTACTAGGTATATAGAGCTGGAAAGACTTCTCGCCAAAAACCCTCAATCATATTTTGCAGAAATAAAGGCGCATTTAGTTATCGTAAAGACAAATGAAGTATCCGAGTGATGACATCAAATAACGTCACATGATTGGCATCATTTATCCCATTTATATTGCTCATTTTAAATTATTTTATATAAGATTTGATACTTAATTGCTTATCTTTATGAATTTTAGTTATTATCGAGCAATTAAAAAAAGATAGAGAAAAGAACATGTTTTGGAGAATAAATAAAGAAGTTTAAGAAAGTCTAATGAATCTGAAGAATATGACGTATCATTCTAGACAAATACTTCGTATCTTAACACTTAGACGAATTCAAGACCATTACCTGACTTTGAAGAATACGCCGTATATAAAACCTTGGTCAACTTTCAGAACAAGCATGTTTACTCTCAGTACGATGTATCTAAAGACCTCGATACGCCATATTGAGTGGCAGTTGAAGATTATTCCAGAATATTATATTCGTAGAGCCTACGTTAAATAACCCTAATACGCCGTATCAGACCCCTCTAATATGGCGTATCGACCTAATTTTAGAGCCTATATAAAGAAAACCTAGCATTCGGTTTTAGCAAGCTTTAAACCACCAAGTATGATTCTCAGATGATTTTAGAAGCCAAGAAGGTCCTGCAAGTGCATAATTCAATAGGAAAAACTCTTGTAATCATTATACTCAGCTATAAGCGTTCGGTTAAGCGTAACGTTTTCTTTACATCAATCGTTTGTCTATGATGCTGTGTATTGTTACAAAGACTATAGGCTAATACATATAGGTATTAGCCAAGTTTATGATAATTTGATGTTTTGATTTGTTTATATCGTTGGTTTACTCTTTAGTTGCATTTTAATTATGTTTATCACTTCATACCTGTTTATGGCTTGATTATGTTTTCATCTATCATTCAACTGGATCTAGGAATACAAATAAAGCAGTGTAATGTAGCCGTTATTTGGGCTGTAGATTAAAGTCTGGGATAGATACTAGTTACAACTTATTTATATATCTAGATCAAATAGGACTACAAATAAAATCTTGTTTCGACCTTTTGGTTAAGTGAATAGTAGACTAAGGTATCTTAGGATTACAAATAACATTTTGTTTCCTTTAGGTAGTTAAGTAGATTATAGACTACCAGTATATAGATAACCATTAAGCAATAAGTTGGTAAAGCCTCGATGAGCTAGGTTTTAAGATTGATACCAATATTGTCACCTAGATAGATTATAATTTAACGATGTGAACTTTATGGGGGGTTTGGTTGATTGTGACAGTATTAACCATAATACAAACATAGAGTCTAGGGAGAAGTACTACCTAACTTGGGAATGATATACCACCAACAAGAATAGTACAATCATTGCACGAAATAAACAATTCATACATCTTATTTAATAAAACTTAGTTAATACGTTTTCCTTACATAAGTGCTTGACTGCTTCTTAATCGTTTGTTTAACTGCTTGTGTATGTTAATTGTCTTATTTATCGCTTTATTAGTTTAGATTAAACCAAAACTCGTGCCAGTCTCTCAGACTAAAACCCCCCTCTGTGTTAGTTTAGGTTTAATTAGAATCAATTAGGACTACATACATTACTAGAATACTAGTGAATTGAAGTATTAACGCTCACTCTTAGTTATCGACACCATACTTACCAACGAACCTATAATCGATCAGGTACACTGCCCGTTAGTGTTAGTTAATTGGTAAATTCGGCAAAATATAAATAGTAAAACTTGATAATATAATTACCTATACCCAATGACACACATCAAGGTTTTGGCGCTGCTGCCGGGGAGTGAAATTGTATAATACTTGTTTATTATTACTTTACTTTGTGTTTCTAGTTTGGTTATTATTAGTTTGTTATTTTGTGTTTTAATTTAAGTGTTTTTATGTTTGATGTGTCGTTGTGTATGGGTATTATTTATTATTAAGTTTTACATTTATATTTTGCCAACATTATCTAAAAACAACACTAACGGGTAGTGTACCCGATTAGTTGTAGCTTCATTGGTAAGTAGGGTGTCGATCACTAAGAGCGAGAACGTAATTCCTAAGTCTATTAGTATTTTAGTTATCTGTGTTAGATTTAATCTATCTAATCTATGTTAAACCTATGCTAAACCTAATTCTAACGGATAAGGGGGGTTTTCAGTCTGAGAGACTCGCACAGGTTTTATGGTGACTTAAACCTACTTTCTTTACTCTAACACATGTAAGATAATCAACAGAAGATAGAAGATCAGTCAAGCTTATGATAAGGAAACTGTATTAACCATGTTTACTTAAATCTAATGCAGGTTTGTTTATTCAGTGCTATGATTACTTGTTTCGAGGCGCCATATCATTCCAAGATTTAGGCGGTACTTCTTCCCAAAACCTAGACACGTTAATTCTGTCACAATTAAACGCATCCGCATAAAGCATCATATTTTACTGATTATAATTCATCTAGAGGATAATATTGGTGAATATCGAGCGAACCCTAGCTCATCGAGCCTTTATCTACTTGTGTTTAATTCTAGCTATATGTATTGGTAGCCTACCGACCAAATAATAAATCCAAGCAAGGTCGTAGGATGCATTTGTATTATTAACCTAAGTCACCACTTAGCCTACCATCCTTTATAACTGGGGAAAACACTAGGATCTTCAATTTGCAGTCTTATAATTCCAATTCCTTATAACTAACACGAATTTTATCCTAAACTAAGATTACTTGGTCCGTATCACTAGATTTAGTTGAATATAAAATTAAACCGCACAACCAAACATAAACAGATATCATGTGATAAACATAATCAATAATCAATGATAAATTAAGCAATCAGGGTAAACAAACCAAACATTAAACTTTCATAAACATGGCTAATACCTAAAGGTATTAGCCGATAACCATCGTAATGAATACAAGCATGATAATGAACAACCAAGGTAAACTAACTGAGTTAAACGAATGATACCAAAAATTGAACTATTATCAAGAGTATGGAATTACAAGGTGTTTCCTATGGAATTAGATGCTTTGCTTGACCTTCTTTGCTCTTCTTAGCTTCTGAAAATCGACTTCTGTGGTTAGGGTTTTGAAAATATGGTTAAGCACACCCTAAACTCGTGTTTAGGGATTTATATTTATAGTCTCGGAAAAATTATCAATATGCCGTATTGGTTGAGGTCAATACGGCGTATAGGGGGTTTCTTGGAGTAGGGACGACATTCAATATCTTCCATAATATTTAGATACTTGAAATAGAATATGGCGTATAGAAGTCTTCTAGATACGACGTATAACTCTTTAATTCTTTATGGTTTCTTGTGAAGCGCAGGCACAGATACGCCGAATCTTCTTTGTTGGCTACTGCATATAGAATGTCAAAACACTATTATTTAGTTTTCTTCATTTAAGCTCCAGAATGCGTGCCTTTTTGCTAATCTTCAAAAAGTACTCCATAATTATTGCAAAACTCAAATATAAATGATTGAGTATTAATTCTTGTAGTTATTATACAAAATGGGTAAGAAATATGGAATAAATGATGCTATAAAAGGAACGTTATTTGATGTCATCAAATATTCTCCCACTTGAATCCTAGTTGTCCTAAAGTAGACCTTAGAAAATTTATGAAAATGTATCCCATCCGCAGTCAAGGATTTTTTTTCTTTAAGCATTTATTCATTCAAATTATTAGTACCTAACTAAGCACCTCACGAAAATAGGAAAAATGAAAACTCTCAATTCGCTCAACTAATCTTCATTGTATCATTTAACTAACTCGCTCAATTGCTCGGTCGTGACAAGTATTCTATCATAGGCTTGGCAAAGATACACATCTCGACCACTAAAGCTAAAGAGTGACAAGTCATCAAAAGGTAAATTAGGTTTTAAAAGGTTTAAGGGTTTGATCACTCTTTCTAATCTCTATCGATACCAATATACCAGAAAAGGGGACAAACCACACATACACATCCATAACGATGGAATAGAAACACATGGTTTCATTCAATCCTTAACTCGAATAAGCTAAAGAATAGGACTAGTAGTCTTTACCAAAAGTCGTAAACCAACAAGGGAGACAAACCATATGTATACATCCGTAAGGACGGAATAGACATACATGTTTGCATTCAATTCCCCCACTCGAGTAAAACCAAGGGTTAGGTCAAAGAGTGATATAGGGTAGGGATCTTCAAATCCTTTCACCAAAAGTAATAAACCAACAAGGCGAACAAAATCATACATACATGGCCGTAATGACAGAATACACATATGTGATTGCTCGCATCCTCATTCGAGTAAGACCCAAGGATATGGATTAGGAACGGGAAAGTAATTATTGTTAAATAAAAAGAACAAAACAAATAGATTAAGCCCAAACAAATAAGGCATAGTGTTGCTAGTAACTTTCTCGATCGTTCCCATGATAAAGACACATAAATATATACACAAATGTCTTGATCATAGATCAACAAAAACAACCTTAGTTGGCGTTCTCGTAATGGTCAACTCCCATTCATCCATACTATACATACTTTACAACATTACTAGTGATATCGACCACTTTTATACAAGAAATACGTCGTTGGTTTATTTCAACCAACATACAACAATACTCTATAAAATCACTCTTTTTTGTATTTATCACTTTTTTCGATTTTTTTAATTTTTTTCGAACATATATATACACTATGAATTTTTAGTGTAATTTCACCATCTTCACGATCACAATCAATCCGGATAATTTATCCATTTTTCTTCTCACTCCGGATGTAAATAATAATTTGTGAAAGTAGTAAAATGCACTGAAAGATTAAAAATATACACTACTTTCACATTCCCATTGCATTGTGCAATCTTCCCGACCTAAAAGTAGATAGAAAATTTAACACACGAACCCAATTTTATTGTGCAATTTTTCCGACCTAATCGTAGATAAAGATTTTTGCATTGCGATACAGGAAATACAATACTTTACACAAAAGCAACTAGCAACTGATTAAGGACTTAATCTAATAGGGTAGGCTAAGGTGTAAAGGTGTGACGAAATAAATATTTGGTGTAAGAAAAAGAATAGAATGGCTCAGCAGGTTTTTTTTAGGGGTATCTTACTCTTAAAATGAGAGTAAACAAAAGGTTTATATGGGGGTTAACTGACCAGTGTAGTTAGTTAATATTACAACATGTATAGACTTTTTGAGTGTAATCCTAGAAATTTACCATTTTAGAAAATGTCACTCCATCTATTTAAAATAGTACCTATTATTGTGGTCTCGAATGGATATATCAAGCCAAGTTCTAAAGTCTACAACATCACTGACACACTTATAATTTTGTGGAATTAAGGTAAAAATTTGGAAACGGATAAGGTTAAATTCTCACAATATCTAACAAGTGTTATGTGTGCGGGTTGTGTAAATAATAATTTCACAAAAGCATGCATGAATTTTTTTTAATTTAGGCATAATTTAAGCATTTTATTGTGAAAAAATAGGACAAGTAAGTGTTCTAATTCTCCTCCCCCACTTGAAGTATACAACGCCCTCATTGTATAAATATAACATTAAAAACAGGAAATTAAAAGAATTAGAACGAGAAACTCCCTTGGGATTTGCTCGGTATGATCCTCCATGTTACGTTTGCGAGCAAGAATGTGTGTTGTAAATGCGGGTCTGGATGCCAGCATGACTAAAACACATAGAATTCTAGAATATAAATACTCCACCTAAAGTCATTTTTTCGTTCAGTAAGGTCCTGTATAAGATATAGAAAAAACAATACAATTCCATCTCGGGTATTCTACGGTTAGAAAATAAAAAACAAAAAACTATACAGTAAGTCGATACGTCATATCTGATGTATCGTTGTGTGGTGTTTACTTATTATAGTTCAAGTTTTAAATTTATATTTTGCTGACTTAACCAAAAACAACACTTTAACGGGCAGTGTACCCGCTCGGTGGTAGATTCGTGGTAAGTAGGGTGTCAAAACTTGAAGTGAGGTTAAATCTCTTAATTTATTTATATTTTGGTTATCTAATCTAAGTCAAACAAATGTTAATCCTATGTTAGTTCTAATCCTAAATCTAACAGGTAAAAAGGGGGTTTCAGCCTGAGAGACTGGCACGGGTTTATTTGGTGACTACAATCAATTCAAGACACTTTAACCCATGAAAGAAAATTAACAGAAGATAAAAGAGCGGTCGAGCCTTATGATAGAAAACTATATTAGCCATCATTAATCTAATTAGAAGGTTGGTTTGTTTATTTAGTGCAATGATTACTTATCTTGAAGAGCCATATTATTTTTAGACTTAGGCGGGACTTCATCCTAAGACCTATACACATTAACTATGTCACAATTAAAGCATCCGCATAAAGCATCCTTATTTGCTGATTATAATTCATCTTAGGGATTAAAGCAATGGTGATCTTGTTAAACCTTAGCTCATAGAGACTTTACCCACTTACTGCTTAATGACAATTTATACTCTAGTAGTCCACTTGTCCAACTATCCAATGGAATCAAAACATTATTTGTTAAATTATCTAGATTCGCCTACTAGTCAACATGTTCAATAAACCAAAGGCAATTTCCGTTAACTAGTTAAGCTAGAAGTGTATCCTTAGCACGATTTTAGAAGGACAATATTTGTGATCCTATGATTCTAGATGTATAAATTACTATATGGAGAGCTATCTCGGTATCTATATTACTTGGTCCGTATCACTAGATCTAGTTGAATGATAGGTCGCATACAAAAGCACGTGAATAAGAATGAATTGATAAACATAAACAAGCATACAACGATAAATTAAGCAATAGAGATATAAAGAAAACCAAACATTCAGATCTTCATAATAACGACTAACACCCGAAGGCATTAGCCTTCAAACATCATAATTAATACAAGAGTAATTGTTTTATCTAAGGTAAACTAACCGAGTTAATGAATGATACCAAAAACTGAACGATTACAAAAGTATAAGAAATTACACGTTGTCTTCTAGGATTTAGGCTTGAATACTTGTAATCATGACATTCCTCTTAGTTCTAGGGAACTTCCTAGTTTTGATGAACTAAAGCCTCAACCACAGCCCTTACCAAATTGTCCACCCTTAGATGTAAATCTAAGAGACAAAAAAGGAACCAACCCACCCATCAAACCACATAGTCCGGATAGTTTTAGAATGAAGGTAGTGGACAAATCAACCATTAATACATCACCTTCACCTCATGTGGCGTCTTTCCACCCTAAGGATACGTATTGCTATTACCACCCATGCATTGATGATCCTAAGAAACATTATGGATTTATACCAGGTTTATTAGGACATAGTAGATCTCTAGGTGTGATTATTTAAAATATAGGAGATGATAGAAGAGAATTTGGAATTTAGAATCTAAGAAAGTTTCTTTCTAGAATGAAGAAAGAGGGAAAAGGTGGGGGGGGAAAAAATAAAAAAACTTAATTCACCCGTTAGGCCAAAAGAAGTAGAGAAGGTTAGGATTAAAGAAACACACCATTTTGAGCATATAATTTAATAACCAATTTTTCATTGTGTGACCCCTTCTCATAACAATGGTGTGTACCGTTACTATCACCCACACTTGAACTCAAGTGTAGGGGAACCCTCCTTTTTATCTTTTAAATAAGGGTAGAGTTAGGCTCGTGGCTCGAACAAAAACAAGCGCTTGTTGGGAGGCAACCCAATTCTTTTAATTTTTCCGCATTTAGGAGTGTCTTGTGTTTTAATTCTTCTCATTTATTCTTTTATGTTTGAATTATTTTGTAATCATGATTTATTTTGTTCTTAACTTCGTCTTATTAACAATCAAATGTATTTTGCATAAAATAAGTGTAGGGGAGAATATCCGGCTTATAAGAATCAATTCAAACATTTAAAATAAATTGTTTAGATTAATTCGCGTCAGTTTCGAGTCATATGATTGTAATGATTAATCTTAGGTTTTATGTAGTATTTTATGCAGGAAATAACTAATAAAATTGCGTGTAGAAAATTTTTCAAGAAAAACGAAGAGGAAATTTTCACAGACGCTGGAGACGGCGTCATGATTTATCCTGACGGCGTCACGTCCCCAGCTATGTGAAAATTCAAAAAAATTTAATTATTTTTGAAAAAATAATTTGTACAACATCTAAATTTGTAATTTTCTTGTAAACCTGCAGAAACCTATGATTATATCATCACTTTCATCCTATCTTTACTGCTTTCATAGAGTCAACCCTAAAGTTTTAGTTAGTAATATGAACCATTAGATTCCCGCGGTTTTTATTACTCCAGGTGTAGATGTCTTTGTCTTTGATTTACCTTTTATATTTTTGAAAAAGAAGAAGCCTTGGGAAGTTCTTAGGAAATTTCATATGACGATTCTTGGGAGGACGATTAACCAGTTTTAATCGCAATGATCCTTTTCCAAATTAATTGAGCAAACCAGGGGAGTACTAGTTTCTTTTACTTGTTTTATTTTCCCTTTATTCGTTGTACGAGTACTTTTAAAGAACATTGAGGACAACGTTCAAAATAAGTGTTGGGGGGAGTAAGCCTTAGAAACTATTCCTTTAATTGCTATTTGCTTATTCCTTAAAATGATGGGTAATATATCGAACAAACGTAAAAGGTAATTTTGACCCAAATTTAATTTTTTTATGACATAATACCGACAAAAAAAAAAAAAAAAACAAAAAAAAAAAACCCAAGTATTAAAAGCTCTCATGGATAGGAATTTATATGACTAGCACAAAAACCCTCAAAATTCCACCCTAAAAATGTGAGGTTTGCCTTTAGATATATAGGAATTAAGGTATCAATTTTTGATACCCAAGATAGTTTATACCTTTAGCTTTCTCGTGTTAAGGTTCGAATGCAGTCATATGTGTCCTATTCTTTCGTTTCAGGAAGTGTAACTATTGTGCTTGTCGCCTTATCGAGCATTGGTATCGGTACTAAATTATATGAGTGTACCAGTAGTGTATTAAATTCTAGAACTTGTTTTTGTGATGCATCCCGAGACCGCATAGATGAGTATTAGGATCTGCTAGATAAGAGGCACTAGGATTAACCCATGTTTTAAACTTGTATTTGTTATGATGGTCACATCGATCATATAACTATCCCACACTCGTACTTCACACTCATTTTTAGTGCAAGACTCCCCTAGTGAAACCCTCGAGCCGTATCAATATTTCACGAGTTTTTAGTTTTTTTTCTTTTCTTTTATCTCGTAATTTACTGGTGTAATCCAGAACTATAATAGAAGATCAATGTTAACACCTTGAACCAATTGTTACACCCAAATCGCCTTAGCCTACCTTATATGTACTCACTTTTAGTACATTATTATTTTAACCCAAGTTAATTATTGAGTACACGGTTGCTAAGTCCTTATCCTTGTAAATACAGTTTTGGGACGATTGGGATTCATGGTAGTATTTATTTCGTGGAAGAATGGGGAAGAAAAGTTAAGTCAATACCCCTATATGTTTGTCAAATGATCTCCATGTTATGTTGATCCACCTCAATTCGGGTCATTAGTTAGATTGTAATTATGAGTTCTAAAACTCAAGTGTAGGGGTGCATCTATAAACCCCAAGTGATGTATTATGTTAAAAAAAAAGAAATATAATTGATGTAAGTTTGTATATCTTTTGTCCCGAGTTCTTGCTTAGTAACCCAGCCAGCGTGTATTCGTATAAATAATTAGCTAACCCTTTCACCTCAAATTCACCTAAAAGTCACTCCCCAAATGTATCACATCCGTTTCCGTTTCCATTAATGTTATCTTACACCTACACCCCACAACCCTTAAAAGACCTCTTTGATAGTAATGACTAATACTTGCGCCTAGCGGTGGAGGTTTGATCCTTTACCAAGCCTATGGTAATTTATATGCTATGACAGGTAATGAGTGTTAATTTTCCGTTTCCCATAGTTGTTATAATTTATTATACACCCGAGAGAAAGAGAGAATCCAAACACTTATGTGAGGTGCTAGTATATACTTTCCGTGCTTTTAATTACGAGGTCTAGGAGGTTGTGTCGTAAACTGCTTTTAAAGAGTAGGTTAAATGCCCCCAATATTGCTATTGTCTAGGTAGAAAAGCCCATTTGCTTGAGGACAAGCAAATCCCAAGTGTAGGGGTATTTGATGAGGTGTCATTTTATACACTTTTTCAGGGTCATTTAACCCCCTAAATCATGCAAATATGCCTAGATTATGTGCTTAATCGTTTGTTTTCATGTTTTTAGCACTTGGATGGCATTTGGAGGAAATACACGTGACTTGGGCTCATTTGGAGAAGAAACAGACAAGACTACGACTCTACACCATTTATCTTGAAGAATTGTGCATACAGAGCGTGGAGACGGCGTCGCGATTACTAAGCGACGGCGTCGGGATTTTCAAAGTGACGGCGTCATGGATTTGGCAACGGCGTCAGGACGTAGCCGACTTAAAGTGGTTCTAGCAGATTCTACGTGGTAACGGCGACTATAAAAAACCGATTTTAGGGTTTTTAGTGTGTAACTTTTGGGAGACGAACCTTAACTTTTATATTCGAGTTTGGCATCTTTTTAGGCCGTCTCTAGGGCCTTAAAACCCATTGAACAATCTTTAAGTCCAATGTTTTAATCAAGTAAAGTTTCATTATCCATTAATCTGTCAATATGAATAATTATTTTTGATTGATTTGTGTTCTTTACCTTCTTATAACATGCTAGGCTAGATCCTTTAGTATTTTCTTATGATTGCATGAAACTTAGATTGTAGATCCTTTTAATGTTTTCATCGTGGTGATGGATTGGTGCTGCTTTATCAATTAGAAAACTAGCCATCAATAAATTAAATAGCATAGACGTCTAGAGAACGCGAGTTTGTAGAAAAGATATCATCGTAACATGTTTATTCATCAAATTACCTTAACCCCTAATATGGTTATACCCTCTTAAGATATTTCAATTGCATGTAATAATACCTCTTAGAGGCCATATAATAGTCTTGATACTACCTAAGACCAATCAGACCAAACAAGGCAATAACGGGATAATACATTGTTACTATGATTCATTGCGATTATTACTAATAACGGGTATATAATAACATGACCCAAGATCATAACAATATCATTTTCATAATAATTGTGTTTATACAATTATTATAATATTACTTGTATTCAAACTGTTTATATCAAACCTATGAATTTCACTCAACCATTGTGTTGACTTTTTAGCATGTTTATCTCAGGTAATTGAGCAAGTTGCGGCACGGAGTGGCATGGACTCGAAGATGGCTAAAACCTGTTATCATTCACATTGTATGTAACTAGATTTTGGGACCTGCCTTTGTAAAACTCTGATTTGAAATGAATGATAACATATCTTTTGAATAAACGTCTCTTTTGGGTCGTTTTCTATGATTATGATTGTTGTATCCATGAAGTAATACCCCAGATTAGCTTCCGCTGCTATATTGTAAAAATGGGGGTGTTACATCCGTAGTCAAGGATTTTTTTTCTTTAAGCATTTATTCATTCAAATTATTAGTACCCAACCAAGCACCTCACGAAAATAGGAAAATGAAAACTCTCAATTCGCTCAACCAATCTTCATTGTATCATTTAACTAATTCGCTCAATTGCTTGGTCGTGATAAGTATTCTATCATAGGCTTGGCAAGGATATACATCTCCACCACTAAAGCTAAAGAGTGAGAAGTCATCAAAAGGTAAATTGGGTTTTAAAAGGTTTAAGGGTTTGATCACTCTTTCTAATCTCTATCGATACCAATATACCAGAAAAATGGATAAGCCACACATACACATCCATAACGATAGAATAGAAACACATGGTTGCATTCAATCCTTAACTCGAATAAGCTAAAGAATAGGACTAGTAGTCTTTACCAAAAGTCGTAAACCAACAGGGGCGACAAACCATATGTATACATCCGTAAAGGGATCTTCTAATCCTTTCGAGTAATAAACCAAGGGTGAGGTCAAAGAGTGATATAGGGTAGGGATCTTCTAATCCTTTCACCAAAAGTAATAAACCAACAAGGCGGACAAAATCATACATACATGGCCGTAATAACGGAATAGACATATGTGATTGTTCGCATCCTCATACGAGTAAGACCCAAGGATATGGATTAGGAACGAGAAAGTAATTGTTGTTAAATAAAAAGAACAAAACAAATAGATTAAGCCCAAACAAATAAGGCATAGTGTTGCTAGTAACTTTCCCGATCGTTCCCATGATAAAGATATAGAAATATATACACAAACGTCTTGATCATAGATCAACAAAAACAACCTTAGTTGGCGTTCTCGTAACGGTCAACTCCCATTCATACATACTATACATACTTTACAACATTACTAGTGATATCGACCACTTTTATACAAGAAATACGTCGTTGGTTTATTTCGACCAACATACAACAATACTCTACAAAATCACTCTTTTTTGTATTTTTCACTTTTTTGATTTTTTTAATTTTTTTCGAACATATATATACACTACTAATTTTTGGTGTAATTTCACCATCTTCACGATCACAATCAATCCGGATAATTTATCCATTTTTCTTCTTACTCCGGATGTAAATAATAATTTGTAAAAGTAGTAAAATGCACTGAAAGATTAAAAATATACACTACTTTCACATTCCCATTGCATTGTGCAATCTTCCCGACCTAAAAGTAGATAGAAAATTTAACACACGAACCCAATTTCATTGTGCAATTTTTCTGACCTAATCGTAGATAAAGATTTTTGCATTGCGATACAGGAAATACAATACTTTACACAAAAGCAACTAGTAACCGATTAAGGACTTAATCTAATAGGGTAGGCTAAGGTGTAAAGGTGTAACGAAATAAATATTCGGTGTAAGAAAAAGAATAGAATGGCTCAGCAGGTTTTTCTAGGGGTATCTTACTCTTAAAATGAGAGTAAACAAAAGGTTTATATGGGGGTTAACTGACCAGCGTAGTTAGTTAATATTACAACATGTATAGGCTTTTTGGGTGTAATCCTAGAAATTTACCAGTTTAGAAAATGTCACTCCATCTATTTAAAATAGTACTTATTATTGTGGCCTCGAATGGATATATCAAGCCAAGTTCTAAAGTCTACAACATCACTAACACACTTATAATTTTGTGGAATTTAGGTAAAAATTTGGAAACGGATAAGGTTAAATTCTCATAATATCTAACAAGTGTTATGTGTGCGGGTTATGTAAATAATAATTTCACAAAAGCATGCATGAAATTTTTTTAAATTTAGGCATAATTTAAGCATTTTAATATGAAAAATAGGACAAGTGTTCTAATTCTCCTCCCCCATTTAAAGTATACAACGCCATCATTGTATAAATATAACATTAAAAACAGGAAATTAAAAGAATTAGAACGAGAAACTCCCCTGGGATTTGCTCGGTATGATCCTCCATGTTGCATTTGCGAGCAAGAATGTGTGTTGTAAATGCGGGTCTGGATGCCAGCATGACTACAACACATAGAATTCCAGAATATAAATAATCCACCTAAAGTCATTTTTTCATTCAGTAAGGTCCTGTATAAGATATAGAAAAAACAATGCAATTCCATCTCGGGTATTCTACATTTAGAAAATAAAAAACAAAAAACTATACAGTAAGTCGATACGTCATATCTGATGTGTCGTTGTGTAGTATTTATTTATGATACTTCAAGTTTTAAATTTATATTTTGCTGACTTAACCAAAAACAACACTTTAACGGGCAGTGTACCCGCTCGGTAGTAGATTCATGGTAAGTAGGGTGTCGAAACTTGAAGTGAGGTTAAATTTCTCAATTTATTTATATTTTGGTTATCTAATCTAAGTTAATTCTAATCTAAGTCAAACATATGCTAATCTTATGTTAGCTCTAATCCTAAATCTAAGAGGTAAAAGGGGGTTTCAGCCTGAGAGACTGGCACGGGTTTGTTTGGTGACTACAATCAATTCAAGACACTTTAACCCACAGAGAGACTGGCACGGGTTGTGTGTAAATTGGTGGACTACAATCAATTCAAGGGACTTTACCCCCGAAAAGCAGAAATTAACAGAAGCTAAAAGATGTGCAGGTAGCGAGCCTATATGATAGATATAACTGTATTAGCTCCAGTCATTAAGTCAATTAGAAAGGTTGGTTTGTTTATTCAATCTCAGAATGATTACTCTATCCTTCGAAGGAGGAATTATATATGCTTAGACTTAGGCGAAGGATTTCGTTGTCTGGTCCTAATATAACAGTTCTAAATGAGCCACTTACCTCACGAACTTATAGTTCCTTTACGATAAATCCAATACAAACTATGAGCGCCGATAACACAGGAATTATATATTATTGACGCAGAATCTCTAATATCCGAATATAAATATTGACGCGGAATATCAATATCTATACCAAGATGAACACAAGAACGATATACTAAACTTGCTATTACTATTACTATTTGATTGTGAATGCTCAATCAACTCATATATGATTACAATACTATTCTACGTTCCTTTTATAGGCTTAAGGAACCCTAAACGCGTTAAGAGATAATGCTTATCGATAATGCTTATCTCTTCCTAGAATAACGCTAAGAGATAACTATTACTATAATTACAACCAGACTTAACTATTTGACAAAGCAGTATTAACTTTAATACTGCCAGACCTAAGTTAGTGCTGGCAGACTTAACTTGCTCTACCAGACTTAACTTCTATACTAACAGTACTAACTATTACTCTATCAGTACTAACTTGAACTAACAGACTTAACTTTAATACTAACAGTATTAAGTCTGTTTACAATAAGTTCTGTCTAAATTAGACTTAATACTGGTAGCTCTAAGTTTAAAATTAATCCTGGTAGTATTAGTTAGAATTAATTCTGGTAGTATAATTTAGGGTTAGTTCTGGTAACATAGTAACTTAATACTGGTAGCATAGTATTAAGTCTGCTAGTGTAAAAGTTAAAACTGGTAATCACTTAATTCTGGTAGTTAAGCATTAAGTCTGGTAGTTATCTTAGGTTAATTCTGCTTAGTATAAGTTAGATTAGAATTGTCTTTCTTGTTTAGACTAACTTTGCAGGTACTACTTGGTGTTGAAAAGAGTGATGGGAACTTTTCAAAACCATGTGTTGTTTAACTACATTGTTAATACAACGCAAAAACATATTTTTTTTTTTTGCATTAGGTCTCACGAATGTATATACGAGGTGCTTAATTTATAAGCATTTTTCGTTCCATTCATCTAGAGCAATATCAAAAATAGGTTGTGCATGAAGGTTTGCTTATTATTAGTATTATCACTATTTTCCTTTTGGTTAAGTCAAGCAAACCGCACACCCACATCAAGTCCATATAGACACACACGTAGATATCACATTATATTTTACTTACATCACTTGTATTTTTCGCTTATCGAGTCATCATCATTTATTTATTGGTGAAATCACGACACAAATTAATCAAATGGATTACAAACAAACTCAAGAATACCTACCTAGAATTCATCGCACAAGAAGAATGGATGAAGATCTTAGGGAGTCTTACCTTAATCTTGAAAAATGTCTATTCCATGAAGGAAGAATCGTTACTCCATTCTTTATTATGAAAACAACATGCTTCCATTCTTTGAAGCTGTAGGGCTCAAGCCTTTTCTCACTCTTAACGAACTCATATGTCCTAGATTTGTAGTTGAATTCTTTCATAGTCTTGAAGTCAAAAGAAATGAGGAGCAACGTCCTTACATTGAATTCAAGCTTGGTCAATTAGGGATTTAAAGCTAGAACATCAATCTCAACTCTCTCGAGTCCTTCAAACTCCATATGCTCTAGAAACCTTCTACACAAGCAAATGGTCACTAAATTCTCTTGATGATCATTCCAATAGCAATTTCTTTGGACCTAAACATGACCTCATCAAAAAGACCATCACTACTTCTAGAACCACTCAAACTCAACTTCTAAGAGACTCCAACAAACTCTAAAAAGGCCGTTGATGGACATTTGTCCCAGTTAAAAGGAATGGAACTTTTTCTTTAGGGAAAATTTTCTTTCTGCTCTTTGGAAAGAGAAACAAATAAACGCAAAGTACTGCAATACATGCTTCACTATTTATCAAAAAAGAAAGTTCAACTTCACTTCGATGCTATTATCAAGAAGGAGGGAAATCAAAAAAAAAGCAAGATGGTCCCCAATTTTGGGCCGCCCATTTTTGCCATGCTATTGTCTCGTCTGATACAATCACAATATCTAAACAAACCCTCAAGAACATTGTCACCACTTCAAGGTGTCAAATCCATGATCATGTTCATGGATCCTATAGAAATTTCTACTATGAATCCTGAGCAAGGAAAAGGAAAAGAAGATTGTCTCATCCTCGGTAAGTCCCTCTTCTTATTGAACCCCCAATGATAATGAACACCATCATTTCTTTTGTTCTATGATGAGAAATTTATAAATAGTAAGTTTAAAACTAGTTTTTATTTAAAAGGTTTACTAAATTAATAAAAAGGGTTTTTATAAAAATAACAAAATAAGAGTAAATATACATTTAATATTAATTAAAAATAAATAAATAAAAATATATATTTATATATATATACATATATATATAATATATATATATATACATATATATATATATATATATATATATACATATATATATATATATACATATACATATATATATATACATATACATATATATATATATACATATACATATATATATATACATATACATATATATATATATATATACATATACATATATATATATATACATATATATATGTGGGGGGCCTATTAATAAGGAAAAAAGAGTTTAAGTAGGAAACCAACTAGTATTAGATAAGGACTAGGATTTAGGGTTAGTCTATAAATACAAAATTTGGTCTTCCCCTTCCCTTATTCTTTGTTCGACCGAAACCTCAAGAGAGAAGAAAAACAATATTTTTTTATCAAGAATCAAGTGTGGTGATTCAGGTGTAATCGGTTAAAGTTTAATTCTTCATATATTTCTAACATTAATTGGTGGAATTAGGGATTCATTAAAATTCAGTAAACATGTTAAGATGATCATTAATAATCAATTAGGATGTAATTAATAATGTTTGGATGCGTTTGCTTAGATTTAGATGTTGTTAAATTCGAAATTAAAATTGGGCAGATTTTTAGGTCATCTTGTAAGCGGCATAACTTAGTCATACGGATAGCTTTTATTGATTTTCCTGACCCTAAAATTAGCTATAGAGAGTCTACTTTCTAACCCTATTAGTTTCATGAATTAAAAGTGAGTGGAGGTCAGTCAAAATAATTTTACAAACTTCATTGTCAAATCTAAGTTTTTTGGGCAGATTCTAGGTTGTGTTTGTGAGGTCAAAAACCATATCAAAACATCTTTTTTAATTGATGTGATTGCTACTTTATAAGATCGTTTTAGCTCAAGATGGGTTAGATCTTTATATATCTAGGATGAACAATAACAATGATTAAATATGCACAGCGGAATTAAACAAAGACAATTGTTATTGAACAAGGTTTTTTATTAAACGTTTCCCTATTACCATAACTATAGCTTGGGGTTACTAACTACTAACTATGGTGTATACACACACCTTTACTATTCGACTCTCATCAGTCGATGTTTCTATGGATGGATGTCTAAAACCATATGCCTGATATCTCTTTATATACTAGAGATATCAAGGCTTACATAAGAAGATAAGAACAAATAATATCTTTAAAACATTTAAGAATATCTTCTAATATCTTCTGTATCTTTATCTTAATAAGGAGATCTTCTGATATCTTCATCTTTATCTTCATGTGCTCCACCAGCTTGAAGATTTCTGTAATTACAATTTCAGTCCTTTTGTTTCATTCTTTTATTTATTTTGTCTCATCAAATCAAGAATCCCAACAATCTTCCCCTATTTGATGATGACAAAACAAACAAAGTCGTGTACGAACTTCATCATAAAGCCAAAGCTTCCCCTGAAGTTGAGATGTAATCATCTCCCTGAATGAAAAAAAATCAAGATCTCCTTGAACATGCCACCACACATAAATAAGCTGCAAATCATATTTCTTGTAGTCTTCTTCCCCTTTTTGTAATCATCCAATAGGGGTCTTCTGTAGATATGCAACTTGGATCATAACAGCTACAAATCATATACCACACTACCAATCCATCCTTCTAATGACTCAAAATACCCTCCATGAAGCATAATAAGATAAATGACTCTGAGCAGTAGAAACACAAACTAGCAGTAGTAATAAATGACTAGTAGTAGTAACGAAACACTTCCCCTCAAGTGGTGCATGTAGATGGTTAAACATTTAATCAATAAGCTTCCCCTGAAACCAATATGTTTACCATCTCTTGAATCTCGAACTCTATAGGCTCCATGTAGTGATCACTGATGAAGAAAATAGAGTATAACGAATTTGATGAAAAAGTTGATTACAAAAAGGGGAAGAA
>BQNB010075287.1:0-31517 GCA_026074375.1 Tanacetum coccineum
TTTCGATATTCCATTCTAGCCTCGTTGGGACATAACGACCCGGGAACACTCTATACTGCTTCCGGTTTTCTTGGTCTCGAGTGATTTCGTCCCTTGTCGTGTATATTTATATTTACTTATTGATACATAAAAAGAGGGGTGAGTTTGCGCGAGTCAGTATGCTGATATCTTCACCAAAGGTCTTCCTTCGGCTTTATTTAAAGATTTTTGCTCCAGCTTGAGCGACCGTCCTCCTCCCGCTCAAACTGCGGGGGCGTGTTAGTCATATATTTTTGGATATTAGCCGTATATAAGTCAAGTCAAGATTCATCATTCAACGGTCAAGTCAATATTCAAAGTCAAGTCATCAATCAACATTTATTACTTATTGATTTGTTATAGGCCCAAGCTCATTGTTATTATTCTAGAATAATCTCTTGTATACTATATATAGGATAGTTGTTATTAGTTATAATCAAGGAAACCATTAACCTTCAATAGTAATTGGTTAGACTTAATTCGCGTTAGAATTTGATTTAAATTAGGGCAGAATTTAGGGCTGTGTTGTTTGGCTGATATCTCAATGATGGTAATAGATTTTGGTCAAGTTTCCAATGTCTATGACGTAGCTCAGAGAGTCTAGTTTCCAGAACATCCGGCCTCGAAGGTTTTTGAGGTCGGGAAGTCAGTCAAACGTTGGTTGGAAGAAAAGTTGTCAAAACAGTAAATACATGTCAGATTTAGGTCAGATTACGAGGTGTGAAACCCCTACTTAAAATTCGAATTTAACTTAGACCTTATACAGGAGTTTAGTTCTATGTGTCTATCAGAAATACACCAAAGTATAGCTTCTAATTTGGAGTCTAAGTATGATTTTTAGGTCAAAACTTTTTAGTGTGCGATCAGATCCGAAACTGAGTAGTTAAAAGTTTGATTTTATTTGAGGCACTTAAGAAGGGAAATAAATTAGTGGAAAAATCATGGAGTTAGTAGACTCATGGTATTTAACCTATGATTTTTGGTAGAATTTATAAATCTCAGTAGGTTTGGTTTAGAAAATGGTAAAGTGAGGTCAAAATTCTGCGTTTTCGGGTAAATTGTAAGACTTTGAAATAATGTGTAAACGAATTGGTTAATGTCGGGCATGGTGTCGGGGTGACCCATGAGGGTAACTAAACACCTTAGACATCCATCATATGATTGTTACATGTGCTTAAGCTTTTGGCTTAGTAGCGTGTAACACGAGTTATTTTGTTGTTTAGATTTGTGCTAGTTGTTTGTGAAGCTTTTTGTTAGAATCTTTTGGAAAGCTAAGCAAATGTGAGTTTCATAGCCCCTTTTTCTCATGTTATTTTGGGGTGAGAATGATGCTTGTCTTGTTGTCGTGTTAAAATGTTTTTAAGCTTGCTGTAGTTATGTGTATTGGATCGTGGGCACGTTCCGTCCCGTTGTGTTGCGATATGATATGTTTGGTATTGTGGATCCCAATATGCAAAACGAGGTGTGACGGTGGTAAGACTGCGTGAGCTAATATGAGGCCATGTAGCGCACATATGTAGTTGATATGATTATGGATCGTGGGCACGTTCCGTCCCGTTATTGTTATTAGTTGTCATGAATTGTTTTGGTAATTGCGGCAGCTATTTGAAAGTTTTTGGATATTATTGTAAGTCGTAAACCTATGATTCTCGCTCAACTTTATGTTGACGTTTTAAGCATCATTTTCAGGTGATCTTAAGGGTGCTAAGATAGAGCGAAGTGGCTAGAAGAGACCGTAGGATGCTTGGAGTTTATTTATGCTTTCTGTTTGAATAACTGCGTTTGCATGAATTGTTTGGATTATGTTTTTGCATGTCATTTATTGACGAGACCTCTTTCTCATTAATAAAGACACCATTAGGTTTTGGGTATTGTTATGACACTTTGTGTCTTTGCTTTACTTTAGTTTTCATTTTAGTATTCTCTATATAGACACCATGTGTTGTGATGATATCCATTCTTGTTTATGCCTAGCGTTTCCTCCTTGGGGGGTGTGACAGTCTATCATCACCACCAAGCATAATTACACGCCATCTTATAAAACTTCTTCTCAACCGCGCCCCTCACTACCTTGAGAACCCGATCCGCTGCCTTGTGTTGATCCACTTGCCTGGATCAACTCGATACATGATAAGATCAACTTCACAAGCACTCACAAAAGGAAAAACATTTACAAAAGGGTGGTAGATCACAAGTACAAATGAGAGACAAAGTCATACTATTGGGATTTACAGATTTGATGAGACAAAAGAACAAAGAATGAAACAAGAAGGACTAATTCAGCATTATGGGATTCTAGAAGACTTGAAGTCAAACAGTAGTTATCTTCTCATTTAATAGAGTCAAACAATGATTAATGCTGATTGAAGATCTCATTCAATGCAGTCAAACAACAATTAATGCTGATTAAAGATTAATTACAACTTGAAGATTAATGCTGATTTAGTTTCCTAATTATTTTGTCAACCATATTAAATACATTGACTAAGTATTTAATATAATTATTGACTGGAATTAGTTTTCTTTCTAAGTCTTGAATCAGTATTAATTACACGCCATCGTCATCGTCATAAAACTTCTTTTTAAC
This sequence comes from Tanacetum coccineum, assembly GCA_026074375.1. Classification (NCBI taxonomy): domain Eukaryota; kingdom Viridiplantae; phylum Streptophyta; class Magnoliopsida; order Asterales; family Asteraceae; genus Tanacetum; species Tanacetum coccineum. The sequence continues at coordinate 2,606 of BQNB010075287.1, forward strand.
CGCGCCCCTCACCACCTTGAGAACCCGATCCGCTGCCTTGTGTTGATCCACTTGCCTGGCTCAACTCCATACATGATAAGATCAACTTCACAAGCACTCACAAAAGGCAAAACATTTACAAAAGGGTGGTAGATCACAAGTACAAATGAGAAAGACAAAGTCATACTATTGGGATTTACAGATTTGATGAGACAAAAGAACAAAAGAATGAAACAAGAATGACTAATTCAGCATTATGGGATTCTAGAAGACTTGAAGTCAAACAGTAGTTATCTTCTCATTTAATGGAGTCAAACAACGATTAATGCTGATTGAAGATTAATTACAACTTGAAGATTAATGCTGATTTAGTTTCCTAATTATTTTGTCAACCATATTAAATACATTGACTAAGTATTTAATATAATTGTTGACCGGAATTAGTTTTCTTTCTAAGTCTTGATCTCTCCCTATATAAAGATATCATAGACATAGGTTTAGTGCATCCAGAAACATAAAGCTCTCCCAATGAGAGTCTAGTAAACGTATGCGCGTGTGTACATAGTAGTTAGTTAGTTAATAGTTATTTAGATAATAGTTAGTTAGTAGTTCCAAAGTATAGATTTGGGTCAAGGTGAAAACGTATGATAATAAAACCTTGTTTGATAATATACTGTTCTTATTATTCCGCTGTGCATATTTATATTATCTGTAAAACATATCCTAGATGGGCTTAAAAGATCTCCACAATTGGTATCAGAGCCTCGGGGCTCTTGATCTAGGATCACAAGGTTTGTTTATACTGCTCAGAAGCATTGTAGTAATTGGTAAGTGCTGCTACATGGGATGATCATACTATTAACGGAGGAACATTAGTGCTGCTTGTGTATTTGGTTAATGTTGCCAAAGTAAATTCATGGAATGTTTCTACTTACAACAGTACTAAGTGCTAAGGACGACACATGAGGATTTGTTGAACGAGCAAAGGTAAACTTAATACTGCTACATGCTTTTTAGTACTGCTAGCATTGGGCTTACAAGAAATTTACTACTGCTAGCTTTGTGATAATACTACTAGTAGTAATTCGAGATGTTAATGTTGCTCGTTGGTACTTTGTGTTGCCCAAAGATGATTTGTATTGTCAACTGATATTACTACTGCTCGGGCTTAACGAATTATTTATGTTGCTGGTTCGTGTTTAATGCTACTGCTTCGTGTGTTAGTACTGCTAGTATTAAATGAGTTTGTACTGCTAGCCTTATGCGATAACGGATAACACACAGCTTGGTTCTCGGATGGGACAAAGATTCAATTAAATTGAAAAAGGCTGTTTTTGGATTTATTGAAGATGTGATTACGAAGACGATTGATTATCACTTATTTGATGTTGTAGTTGAGTTTCACAGGTGCGTGTTCTTATCATATCTTAAAGTGGGTGTTACACTTTAAAGATAACTTGTTCGTTTTATATGGTGTTGACGAAGACTTGAAGAATCTAGCAATGTGTGATTTTTCTTATGATGCTCAATGCGCACATTGGCTATCACTTAAAGGAGTTACGTTGTAGTGCTCAGTGTCTCATCTAGTTGAGGATTCTTTCAAGAGGTTGCGGTCTACTTATACTTCTTGGTTCAGTATAAGTTTGGAGTCACGTGGATAAACAAGACATAAGACACAAGTTTGGGATATTCAACTTCTTCATCAAATTCGTTATACTTAGTTTTCTTCATCAGTAATCACTACAAAAAGCCTACAGAATTGAAGATGTTCATGCACAGTTTCAGGGGAAGGTCATTACTACTGCTAGTCATTATTAATACTGCTAGTTTAAAATTTCTACTGCTTGAGTTCATTATTTGTGTTGAACTTCATAGGGGGTAATTTGAGTCAGTAGAAAGCTTGGATTAAAAGTTTTGATATATGATTTGAAGTTGTAAAGATCAAAGTTGCTTATATGTTCCCTATTGGATGAAGACAAAAAGGGGAAGATGATTATATGATTAGCAACTTATAGATCCTGTGGTGGCATGGAATAGAGATTGATAACTTAAGGGGAAGATTTTAAGTTAAAGGGAAGCAGTTTACAAAGGAAGCTTGTTTCATTCAGGGAGATCCATGATCTTAACTTCAAGGGAAGTTCGTGCAAGAATTTGTTTGTTTTGTCATCATCAAATAGGGGAAGATTGTTGGGATTTACAGATTTGATGAGACAAAAGAATAAAAGAATGAAACAAGAAGGACTAATTCAGCATTATGGGATTCTAGAAGACTTGAAGTCAAACAGTAGTAATCTTCTCATTTAATGGAGTCAAACATCGATTAATGCTGATTGAAGATCTCATTCAATGCAGTCAAACAACGATTAATGATGATTGAAGATTAATTACAACTTGAAGATTAATGTTGAATTATTTAATCAACCATATTAAATACATTGACTAAGTATTTAATATAATTGTTGACTAGAATTAGCTTTCTTTGTAAGTCTTGATCTCTCCCTATATAAAGAGATCATAGACATAGGTTTAGTACATCCAGAAACATAGAGCTCTCCAATGAGAGTCGTCTAGCAAAGGGGTGTGTGTGTGCATCATAGATAGAAAACGTGTTGTTTGAGTGGGTTTACACGTCCCACAAAATAGTTAGTTTATTAGTTAGTAATCCCAAATTATAGTGTTTGGGGTAAAGGTGGAATGTTCAATAATAAAACCTTGTTTGATAATATTACTTTCTTATTATTCCGCTGCGTGATTCAATATTATCTATAAAACTGATCCTAGATGAGCTTAAAAGATTCTCAACATGTGGTATCAGAGCCTCGGGGCTCTTGATCTAGGATCACAAGGTTTGTTTTGATGTCGTGTTCATGAAGAGAAGAAGATAGAATTTTCTGTTTTTGGATTTATTGAAGATGTGATTACGAAGACGATTGATTATCACTTATTTGATGTTGTAGTTGAGTTTCACAGGTGCGTGTTCTTATCATATCTTAAAGTGGGTGTTACACTTTAAAGATAACTTGTTCGTTTTATATGGTGTTGACGAAGACTTGAAGAATCTAGCAATGTGTGATTTTTCTTATGATGCTCAATGCGCACATTGGCTATCACTTAAAGGAGTTACGTTGTAGTGCTCAGTGTCTCATCTAGTTGAGGATTCTTTCAAGAGGTTGCGGTCTACTTATACTTCTTGGTTCAGTATAAGTTTGGAGTCACGTGGATAAACAAGACATAAGACACAAGTTTGGGATATTCAACTTCTTCATCAAATTCGTTATACTCAGTTTTCTTCATCAGTAATCACTACAAAAAGCCTACAGAATTGATGATGTTCATGCACAGTTTCAGGGGAAGGTCATTACTACTGCTAGTCATTATTAATACTGCTAGTTTAAAATTTCTACTGCTTGAGTTCATTATTTGTGTTGAACTTCATGGGGGGTAATTTGAGTCAGTGGAAAGCTTGGATTAAAAGTTTTGATATATGATTTGAAGTTGTAAAGATCAAAGTTGCTTATATGTTCCCTATTGGATGAAGACAAAAAGGGGAAGATGATTATATGATTAGCAACTTATAGATCCTGTGGTGGCATGGAATGGAGATTGATAACTTAAGGGGAAGATCTTAAGTTAAGGGGAAGCAGTTTACAAAGGAAGATTGTTTCATTCAGGGAGATCCATGATCTCAACTTCAGGGGAAGTTCGTGCAAGAATTTGTTTGTTTTGTCATCATCAAATAGGGGAAGATTGTTGGGATTTACAGATTTGATGAGACAAAAGAATAAAAGAATGAAACAAGAAGGACTAATTCAGCATTATGGGATTCTAGAAGACTTGAAGTCAAACAGTAGTTATCTTCTCATTTAATGCAGTCAAACAGCGATTAATGCTGATTGAAGATTAATTACAACTTGAAGATTAATGCTGATTTAGTTTCCTAATTATTTAGTCAACCATATTAAATACATTGACTAAGTATTTAATATAATTGTTGACTGGAATTAGCTTTCTTTGTAAGTCTTGATCTCTCCCTATATAAAGAGATCATAGACATAGGTTTAGTACATCCAGAAACATAGAGCTCTCCAATGAGAGTCGTCTAGCAAAGGGGTGTGTGTGTGCATCATAGATAGAAAACGTGTTGTTTGAGTGGGTTTACACGTCCCACAAAATAGTTAGTTTATTAGTTAGTAATCCCAAATTATAGTGTTTGGGGTAAAGGTGGAATGTTCAATAATAAAACCTTGTTTGATAATATTACTTTCTTATTATTCCGCTGCGTGATTCAATATTATCTATAAAACTGATCCTAGATGAGCTTAAAAGATTCTCAACATGTGGTATCAGAGCCTCGGAAAGCTTACTCAACATGCTAAGAGCATGGGACTTCGTTTAGATAATAGTTTCATGTAGATCTGTGTTTAGTATTTGGATAAAGGATCTTAAGACAATTTATATAATGATAAGGATACTTGGTATTTTGTTATATTTATTTTAAATTATGTCCTATATTTGCATGTTTAATTCGTGAATAATGTTTATTATTCTAAATTAGTCCGTTGTCGATTAACAATATGGGAATATTATTAAATTAAGATAAATCTGAGTGATTGGTGATATTTTGGATATTAAAGGATGGGTCTGCCAAACTCACATGATATTCATTGGATGAATATTGGAACTTATTCCTGAATAAAAGCATTATAATTTATGGATACGGAGTCATTTTAAGTGAATCTTGTAAATAATTTTGTTTACTAAATTCTTAGACTTGAGATGCAAGTAGGTCATGCATCTTATGTGATTATTTGTCTTGATTAGTTCTTAGTCTATCTGAATAAGGTAGCTAATAAGGACTATTTCAGAATTAATTATGAAGCATGTGACATGACACTTGTAGTCAATACATAATTTGTTTCTTCAATAGTTGAAGAGGATCTGCCACTAGGCCTTTGTTGGATTAAATCAAATGTTTGCATAGAGAGATCCCAAATATCATGTAGATTGTCTTCTATGATATGTCTCAATGATTTTTGGTAATCATGATTAATCATATATACGAGAAACAGAATCGTTAATTAATGGAATGACTATTGATCCATAACCATTTTCAACACGGTATCGGAAACAAAAGGATTGTAAATACATAAATCATTTATCCATGACTTTATGAAACCACACTCGGATATTTTTAGGAGCATTGACGTGTTGCTAGACGCTTACTAATGTTATTATATTATGTATACATGTCCAAGTGGAAGCTGTTGGATTGTGTACACGTAAATTAATATATGTTCGAAAAGTTTATTCGAGCCTACGGGGACGCACACGTTAATTCGTGAAACAATTAATAATAAATATATTAAATGTAATATATTTATGTGATAAGCTTCACGAGCGTTAAATAGTTAAAGTAAATATTTAACGGATTTATATTAATCGTTAAATAGTTTAATGATTAATATATATGGGATTTAAGGAAAAAGGAAGTTTTCAGTTTCTTCCCTTTTTGCCTAGAACCGGTCGAACACCCCTAATAAGGAGGTGGGAGAGCTTTGCTTGCAAGCCAAGTTATTAAGGGTATAAATAGGGGTGTAAGGATTCATTGTTTAACACACCTTGGAAAAACTAATCCCTAAATCTCTCTCTCTCTCTCTCTTTTGTACGAGCGACTGAAACCCACAAAGGGTTTTTCGGTTTTGTGTTTGGTTCGATCCAAAGGAAAACCACAAGAGTTTCAAGTGTTGATTTCTACGAGAACGTGGTGGTTTGATTGCTTATCACTACTAGTACTAGCATACTTAATTGTTTGGTAAGAACATATTGTGTGTGTTGAAGTAGAGGGATTTTAATTAGATCCTCGGTGGTTTCGCGTTGTTATATTTATTATACACACGCGTATATTTAAGAAGGTGGTTACGTTAATTGCTAAAAGGTACATGTTCTTGATCCTTTGTTAATTATTTATTCTATACGTGTTTATATGTTTTCCGCTGCGTACTCGTGATTTGATTTGGTCAATAGTTGTTAAAACCCAATAGAGGGCCTATAACCATTTTATTTCTTTTGAAAACCCATTCATTACATTATCTTTAATATTTAAAATATATATATATATGCATACATTGTTGCTATTAATTAGTAATTAGATACTTTATTATTATTTTATTAGTTTTACACTCGGTAAACATCTCTCGTTTCATATGCTTTTACGCAAAGCATTTGGATAATTTTTTTTATAGATTTTATTAACTTGTCAGAATTTGATTTTTAATAATAAGTTTATGATATGGTAATCTATTAATCTATGTTAGATTTAATGCATTGTAAAGATTTTATATGAAAGTTAATATGTTAATGTGATGATGATGTGAAGATGTATTTAATCTTGTATTATATTATGCATTGGAAATACTCTTAAACAAGCATAATATCCATTTCTTGTCCTTTACTTAGCATTGCTATAATCATCTATAAAAATGACAACATAAGAGGACAAGCCTAGTTAAAAAAAGACAAGTCGAAATAATAAGAGATTAAAACACTAAATAACATATAAATAATAAGCCCCTTAGGCTGCCCACTATGGTCGGTCAACCGACTCGGTTGCCGTCAATCGCCACCATAGTGGGTCGATCGGTCGGCAACAAATTTTGGGCATTTACATCGCATATTCGACCGTTGTCGAGGCAAAGTTATTCACACAAACATCTGATTTTTTTTGTTTTATAATAAAAAAACTTTTTCAACCTTTAAAATTCATCCACTTTAACACTATAAATACCCACTTATTTTACCATTTTATACACAATTATATACACTTTCATCAACTTTTTTAAATGGCTTGTTCGCTTCCACATACCGACGATGAAGTCGAAGTTTTGGTTCAAAAACTAATTGACAAAGATATGGTTCGTCAGAAAGCGATTCTGAATTTAGCCTTGCAATTTGAAAATGCATGCACAGATAAAAACGATCTTAGAAAAGCATACGAGAAATGTAATAACATTCCACAAGAGAGTCATGCTTTGGTCGACACTTTCTTAAAAGAAGGATCTGATAAAGATTACGAGCTGAATCTTTCTATGTATAGAAATACGGCAAAAATAGAAAAACAAATGAATGCCAAATTAGTTTGGCTATTGGAAAAATACAACTACCGCTCGCAAACCCATATAGGTGGTTCCTCATCACAGACCCATGAGATATGTAATTTATATCTTACTGAGAAAGAGCTACATCAACTACATCTAGATGAAGAAGCCTTAAGAGAAAGATTAGAAGAAGAAGCAAGGTATGAAAAAGAACGGGAGGATAAAATTAGGCAAAAACAAGCTGATGATGAAGAATTCTTTATGGAATTTAGGATGGTGAAATATGATTCAGAATACGAGCCAGATTAATAATCTAGAAACTTTTTTAATTTTGTTGTTTTAAATGTAATGTTTTAAATAAAGTATTATTATTTTAAATTCAGTATTTATATTTTCAAATTTTAAATTCCAATGGCTACTTTTCCGTTATAAATACCCCTTACCATCTCCTTATTTTCTCACACAACATCTTATCCAACTCTCTCAAATGGATTCCAGTTTCAATAACGAAAATGATCCATGGAAATACAGTCTTGATATAGATGATTCTGATCTCCATTTAACACCCGTTCTGTGTTCTTCTAGTAGCACATATGTTGAACCATCTCCCTCAACCCTAAATCCAATTAGGATAATACCCGGTCCTGCAGGTATTGTTTAGCTCTCTAGTAGCACACATGTTAAACCATCTCCCTCAACCCTAAATCCTGTTAGGATAATACCCAGTCCCGCGGGTATTGTTCAGCAAGCCAAGCTGCTTAAAGAAAAGGTTTTTATTCTTGATTCAGATGGGGCTTTAATGTCGACACAAGAATATATGCAGAAAGTTGTTGAGGATGTGGGTGAGGATGATGATTTTAAGAGTGGGAGACGCAACTACCTGTTCAAAACATAAACCATTCGCTTTCAGATTGATGTTTGAAAGAGAAAAACTTTCTCGTAATAATTTCAATGACTGGTTTCGTCAACTTAAGCAAGTCTTGAGAGTTGAAACGAAAATGTTTGTCATTAAACAACCTTTACCCGCGGCTCGTGCTGCTGATTCCTAAGCATATAAAATCCATGCGTAATGGAATGCCGTTTTATGATGCATATATTGAGTTGCTTGTCTTATACTGGGAGTAGAACTCCTCCGAACTTCATTAGACAAGTTGAAAACGCCTCACCATATGACATGACCATGAGCTTAAATCTATGTTGTGAAACAAGCTGGAGAGTAGCGGTTCTTGACCTGATCAAACTTTACATGCTTGCAAACAAAGAGGGTAAACACACCAGTATGGTCCATATTGTACTTAGATGAAAAAAAAAGGGACATTGTGGAGCAACTGGAACGTCTTGGTCATATAATCCCGCAAGATATTAGTGTTGGTTTAATCTTGAATGGCCTCACTAGTGATTTTGCTGGATTTGTAAGAAACTACAATATGAGAAACATAGGGAAGACAGTTGGTGAATTGCATGCTCTGCTTATTGAGTGTGAGAAAGGTTTACCTAAAAAGGCTGCTACACCACAAGTAATGGCGATTCAAGGTGGTAGAAATCCAGAAAGCCAATAAGAAATCGCTATAATGCTACATGCAAAGGTAAAGGAAAAGGCAAGGGAAAGATAAAAAGTAAATCCCTAACTAAAAAACCTTAACCTTAATGCAAAGAGCACCGAAAAAGGATGAATGCCTCCACCCACAACAAAGAGGTGGGGCATTTTAAGAGGAAATGTCCTTCCTTACCTTACTGATTTGATTAAGAAATCAAGAATCAAGTGGTGTTGCCATCTTCAGTATCCTTCGTAATAGATTAATTTTCCTTTTCTAATAATCCTGGGTGTATGACACTAGTTGTGGTAACTCACATTATAAATACCCAACATGTCTTAGAGGAGTAAGAAAGACTGAAACAGGAGCTCTCTATTTATGAAATTGATATGCTTAACCTTGTGCCAAATGTTAATTCTATTTATAATGTAAGCAATAAAAGAGCAAGCACAACTTAGACTCTACTTATCTTTGGCACTGTCGTCTTGCTCATATAAGCAAAAAAACGCATTGAAAAGCTGCAACATTATGGGATTTTAAAATCAACTGATGAAGAATCGTTTGATAAATGCGTATCCATGTTTAATCAGGAAGATGAACAGGAAACAGTTTCCACATCGAACTGATAGGCGATTGAATCTTCTTGGAAATCATACATAATTGATGTTTAGTGGTCTACTTAGACATGTGTTAAGACAAAGTGCTAGCTACTTCATTACCTTTTCGGATGATTATAGTCGTTATGGCTATATTTATTTACTTAAACATAAACATGAAGTTTTTGAAACGCTCAAGGTGTTTAATAATGAAGTGGAAAATCAACTCGGAAAGACTATTAAAGCAGTTCGATCAGATCGAGGCGAACATATTAGTCAAGAGTTTGAAGATTATCTAAAAGCTTGTGGAATTGTCCAATAGCTTACTCCTCCATATAAACCACAACATAATGGCGTGTCTGAAAGGAGGAATCGTACTTTATTAGACATGGTACGATCATTGATGAATCTTACAACTCTCTCCATGTAATCCTATTTGGGATTATGCTCTGGAGACTGCAACCCACAATCTCAATAAGGTTTCCTTCCAGAAGGAAGGTTATAAGAACAAACCAAAATGAATTATGGTATGGAAAAGTTCCTAATTTGTCTTACTTAAAGGTATGGGGTTGTGAGGCTCTTGTGAAGAGAGATACACCTAACAAACTCCAAACAAAGATATTTAAGGTATCTTTTAGGTATACCCAAAGGAAACGATAAGTACTATTTCTACTACTTCCCCACTTTGACTACACACACAAATTGGTTTGTTGCAAGGTATGCTGAATTCTTGGAGAAAAATATTTTATCTCTCAAAAATCAGTACCTTGAAGAATTCAAAAGATGATGATTACATCACCTTTTGAAAATACTAGCGAAATATTCTGGAGGGGTGAAGTTTCGAACCATCTCACGAGAATTTGTTCCCCATTCCATACGTCGAGCAAGACACATCAAAGCTCCCGATCGTTTATGTATAAATGTAAAAGTGGAGGAGCATATTTTGGGGGATCTTAATGAACCAGCTAACTATAAAGCTACAATATTATATCTGGAATCTGATAAGTGGGTCGATGCTATGAATACGGAAATGCAATCCATGAAAGATAATCAAGTTTGGTGGTTGATCTTCCTCCTAATTGTAAGACTGTTGGGAGCAAATGGCTTTTTAAGAAAAAGATTGACATGGATGGCAATGTACACACCTATAAAGCTGGTCTTTTAACAAAAGGTTTTACTCAAACCTACGGGGTTGATTATGAAGAAATGTTCTCACCCGTTGCTGACATTAGAGCTATTAGGATTCTTATAGCCATATTAGTGTTCTATGACTATGAGATATGGCAAATGGATGTCAAAACTGCCTTCTTAAATGGTTATCTTGATGAAGATATTTATATGGTGCAACTAGAAGGCTTTATTGATCGTAAACATCCCAGAAAAGTATGCAAGCTACAAAGATCCATTTATGGTCTTAAGCAAGCATCAAGGAGCTAGAATAAAAGATTTTTTGAGAAAATCAAATGGTTTGGATTTGCTTAAAATCTTGATGAGCCATGTGTATATCAAAAGGGTAGTGGGAGTAATGTTACATTCCTCATCTTATATCTCGATGACATAATTATCATGGAAAATCATATTCCAAGTTTACAGAGTGTAAAGTTATATCTTGGAAAGTGTTTCGCCATGCAAGATTTGGGGGAAGCAACATTTATTCTTGGAATCAAGATCTACCGAGATAGATCAAAGCGATTAATTGGACTAAGTCAAAGTGCTTACAATAAAAAATCTTGAAGAGATATAGGATGATAATTCAAAACGCGTTAACATCCCCCCATGTAAGAAAACCTTGACTTGAATAAAACACAAGGTTCTTCAAACCACCTGAAGAGTTAAGCCGTTATGACAGAATGTTCCATATGCTTCAGCACTAGGATCCATTATGTATGCAGTGAGATGCATGCACTAAACCCGATGTTGCATTCGCGCAAAATATAACAAGCCGTTTCACTAGTACAAAAAGTGGATTTGGTCACACATGCTGTTTTTTGAACGACCACACAGTCAGATATTTATGTGACTAAATGTACCAGGATAAAATAAACAGCCACACTTGAACTTATTTTTGTGACCATTTTAGAATTTCATTGTCACATATTTAAATATTTATGTGACTAGACTTAATTGGTAATTTTTTGTTGATTATTAGTCACGTTATAATTTTGGACGTGTGACAGATACAAATAAATTTAAATCCTTAGTCACACTATATATATACATATGTGACTAATATATTTTCACACAATTAATCATGGAACCAAAATCCGATATATGGTCACATGAAGTAATTGTGTATGTAGCTAAATCATATAGTCAAGTTTGTCACACATTATTTAAAAGTGACTGTTATTTTTTGCTGAATATTTAGCCACATGAATTTGAAATGTGTGACAACTGAAAAGTAAGTTTGAAGCATTTTCCACGATATACAATTAAAAAGTGACAAATAATATGTCACATACACATAACAGTGTGACCAAATGTCATATATGGTCACACTAAACTTTTTGTCACACGTTATTTAAGTGTAGCAAAAATTCAGTACATATGGTCCCGCTTTAATATTCCCCAAAATCAAAACCTCCCCCCAACACATTCTTTACAGATCAAAAAACATTTCATTCATTTATCCTTTTGAGCGAGATTTTCCCCCTACTTTTTTTCACTTTGATTTTTTGAGTTTTTCTTTCATTTCAGCTACACCACATAAACATAAACTCTATATCACTTCTTACATGTTTTCGATTGACAGATTGAGTTCAAAAATCTCCAACAATCAGGTACACAATCTTTCTCTAACATCCATTTAATCATAACACTCCAAACTGGATGATGCTTTTATTTACTGGGTTGTGGGTCTAATTTTAACAGATCTTGTCCACACTGATGATTTTTATTGATCGATTGCATATAGAAACTATGTTGCCTTGTTCATAAAGATCTAACAAACTGTAATTAGCTTTTTGCTACTTTATTATAATTTTTGTTCAAGTTAGGCTTATCATTGTATTAATTAGTTTAGTTTGGGAATTTATGTGATTAAGTTTGTATTAATATTAGGGATTCCAACTGAACAAGTTAGGTATTTATTGTTATTTTTAATACGTTTAGCTACAAGGTTATGGTTTATGTTGATGTGCATCCATCTTTTAAGTTTAGATCTGTAGTTTGCTAATTTTCAATACAATAGCTAAAAGACTTGCTTGATAGTTGTATTGGTATCACACAGGATGAGAGCTTGGGTTCATGAAAATTAGTGTAACTGCCATTAGTAACTGAGGTGTATCTCATAAATATTAGAGGATTATAATTTGAAAATATATATCCACATAGATACTCATTGCTCAATTCATAGGAAAGATTGGGTCTTTAAAGTCTGTTTTTATGTATATTCATGATTAAATGAAGAAATAGTAGTTTCCAAAAAGAGAAAACAGACAATAAACAGGTATAGATGTCTTCGTTTATGATAACCCTTAAGCCAATGGTATGTTATCTTCCCTCTTCATGCATCCTAATGTATACCTGAAGGTTGGAATGGGCATATGGTGAAACTAAGGAGGAAGCAAAAACAAAACTGCTAATGATAAGGGCAACTGCACAGTCAATACCTCAAGCACTAGCAGTGGCCTGAGTAAGACTAGAAAAAGCACGTGTCAAAGCTAGAGAAAAACTAGAAAGATCAACTGGTGACAAATTTTCCGCTTATTAGAATACCACAACAAGACAAAGTTCTTTATCTGCACTGGAGAATATGCATTATAGTCAAATGATCAGATTTGATAACGCTAAAGAGGCTAGGTAATGAAAACAGTGTTATCTACTTAGCAAACTTTCAAGTATTTAGTAAATTTTATATTATATAGACATTTAACTGGCCCATCTGGGCTTGCACAAGTGGTTTGAAATCTTCATCTTTAACTAAGATGTCATGATTTGAATCTTACATCCTGACCTTTATGGCTCTACCTATCAGTGCATGTTGTTGGTAACGGGTCCCCTAATACTGATAGGATCACAATGGTCTGAACGTGTTGGGTTAGACATGCCAACCCTGATTTTATGAACGGCTTTTGTAGAGCTGTATTACTAACTAAATTTCATGAATAATTATAATTAAAATTCTAAAATGAATGATTTTGGAGGTTTAATTTGCTTAATCAATCAACTTAGGTAGATTTTCTATGGTATTTTGACATGTTCTTTCTCCTTTTTGCTAACACACAGACCTAACCAAATGATTTTAGATAGTTTCCGCTGATATCTAGGGTTAATGTACCTTATGTGGTTGGCAAAACCTTCATCTTCAAGGGTTAGATTCCTGTTTGTTTAAAAAATTTCATTAACACCACATACTTTTTTTTATAAAATTTTGAGAAGATCTTTTTGTAAAAAAAAAAACTATTCATAAATCATCATGAGGAGTGGAAGTCATATGCATCTTCTTAATTATGCATGCTATTATCAGGTATAAACAATCTGATGTAACTATTTTGCTCTTTTTGTAGAAGCTGCAGTTCAAAAAAATTAAAACTAATTAAACAGTCTAGCATGAGTTTAAGTTTATTTATTTTTAGGTCGCTTTAGAGATTATAGATATTAGCTGCAAACATTGTCATTCCATCTGAAATTAAGGGTCATTTAAGGTATGTAAATGGCTTAAAATGGTGTGTGTTACTTAGCTGAACCGCAGGGTCGTTTAGTGTATTTTTATTGGCTCTGCAAATAGTGTCGTTACTTGCTTAAATTTTAGTGTCATTTAGTGTATGTTATTGGCTGCAAACTTGTGTCATTTGTTGCTGAAATTTGAGGTCATTTGGTGTATGTTAATGGTAACAAAAATGTGTCGTTGCTTGCTGAAATTTCGTGTCCTTTGGTATATGTTAATGGCCCGCAAACACGTTCGTTACACTTTGCTGAACTTTAATGGTCATTTAGTGCATTTTTAATGCTGCAAATATGGTCGTATTTGCTGTAATTTCGGGTCATTTAGTGAATTTATTGGCTTCAAAACGGATTCATTTCTTGCTAAAATTAGGGTCAAACAGTGTATGTTAATGGCGAACAAACATTTAGTTGATGTTTCTCTAGTGCAGATTTTGATGACATGAATATGCTTCCACCTGTTTTTTCAGCATGGTTGAGAGCTTGTTGAGATAACTACGATTTGGATAATGGTGGGGTGGTGGGGGCTCTTGGCATTGCATATTTCTATTGGTCTTGGTAAGCAAATCACACCAAAAAACAAATATACTCAACATACCAATTATAAGTAGCAGTACACAGCTATTACAAAAAGCCTTAAACTTTATTTCATTTTATACATCTTTTATCCTTTTTAAGAGTGAAAACCTAAGTATTCACCATAAATTAGACACAAGACTGAGATAATATCACCAGAACAGGTACGATTGTCGTTCATCAAGTTAGGAAAGAAAGAAGATAAGCAAATTCTTTTGTAAAATTTGCAGCCACATTTAACCTTCTTTTCATTCTCCATTTGTCTTTTTATAACTTATAACCCTATGAAACTAGTAACGTCATGGCGCCCCTATTGCCACCAAAAAACAGAGTTTTCATATCTAGTATGCATTGAAAAAATTTACCATCAGTTGTAGTCAAGCACTAGTGGAATAATGTAAAAATGTTTAACTTGTTGGCTTGTTCTCAAGATAATCTCCTTTAGTTAATAACAAAACAAGTGTCGTTGCTTTGCTAAATTTCGGTCTTATCGCTATATGTTATGGCTTGCAAACATTGTCATTCTTGCTAAGTTTTGTTTCAATTAGGTGTATGTTAATGGCAGCAAATGTGAGTCGTTACTTGTTGAAATTTAGGGTCTTTTAGCGTATGTTTATTAGCATGCAACATGTGTCCATTTCCTTTCCTGAAAATTGGGTTTCGTTTTATGTCTGTTAATGCTTTTCAAATGTGAGGTCGTTAGTTGCTGAACTTTAGGGTCGTTTAAATGTAATTTTAATGGCCGCAAATGTGTGTCGTTACTTGCTGAAATTCAATATGGTTTATGTTGTATATCAAATCAAATGGCTTAAGCTAAAATATATGAACTAAAAGGAAATGGGTCAAATTGGGTCTAGCGGCAAAGTCATTTAATATGTATACAATATAACTTTAAAAATTGTTTGATTGTAAGTTTGCAATAGTTTAGTTTTGTAAAACAAAATTTAAAAACACAGCAAAAGGTGAGGCAACTGACCTGTTTTCAAGAACGTTCTAAAAACATACCCGTTTGGGTGCGCCTGATGCACCCATGTTGGTTAGCAGTGTGATCGTATTTTTAGCTCATGTTATTTGCTTTGGTTTTCTCAATAGTGTAACACCTAAGGGTAACATTGCAGTAACTAGCGAATGAGACCAACCTTGTTGCAACATGTAGAAGAGTGATGCTCATGCACAGACTATGCATATCATTCTAATTTTGAATAACATGGTATAATTCTTTAAATATATAAAGTGTTTCTCAGTCTTTTGATACTTGACACATTGTTTACTCCCGTAAGAAGAGGCTCAATTCTTTGATAATTAAGGCCCTTGTTAGATTAAAAAAAAATCTTCCATGTAAATAATTTGCTGCTAATTGAAACATTCAAACTACTTGGACGTTTTTACTAAGTAACTGTTCGAGGCAAGTGAAGGTTAGTGCTGCCCATGCTTACATTTAATATTGTTTAAGAATAGGAATGTTAAACTACCCGATTATATTAAAACAGTTAATAATAATTAAACATTATAAAAAGTTAAAACTGTTTGCACAAAGGAATGGTATTGCATGTTGTGATTAATGTTGCCAATGGTCATGTATATTACTACTTGTTTCTTTTTGCTTTATTTTGCTACATTTGGGTAATACGAGCCCAACTAGAAGTTTAATACTTCCGAATAGCTAATAAGTTAGTACTGCTAGCAAAAGTGATTACTGTCCACTTAGACATGTGTCAAGACAAGGTGCTAGCTACTTCATTACATTCACAGATGATTATAGCCGTTATGGTTATGTTTATTTTCTTAAACATAAACATGAGGTCTTTGAAACGTTCAAAGTGTTTAAAAAAAGTGTAAAATCAACTCGGGAAGACAATTAAGGCTCTTCGATCAGATCGAGGTGGCGAATACACAAGCCAAGAGTTTAAAGATTATCTTAAAGCATGTGGAATTATCCAACAGCTTACTCCTCCTTACACACCACAACATAATGGGGTATCTAAAAGGAGAAATCGTACTTTGTTAGACATGGTTCGATCAATGATGATCTTACAACTCTGTCGTTATCCTTTTGGGATTATGCTTTAGAGTCTGCAACACGCATTCTCAATATGGTTCCAACCAAGAAGGTTGATAGGACTCCATATGAATTATGGTATGGAAAAGTTCTGAATCTGTCTTACTTAAAGGTCTGGGGATGTGAGGCGCTTGTGAAGCGAGATACGCTTGACAAACTCTAACAAAGATCTGTTAAGTGTATCTTTATAGGATACCCAAAGGAAACAATGGGTTACTATTTTTACTTCCCACCTGAAAACAAAATAGTCGTTGTGAGGTATGCTGAGTTCTTTGAGAAAAATCTCATAACTCAAGAAGTTAGTGGGAGGGCCATGGATCTTGAAGAAATTCAAGATGAAGATACATCACCTTCTAAAATCACTAGTGAAATTCCTATGGAGGTTGAAGGTTTTGAACCACATCAAGAGGAAGTGATTCCGGTTCGTAGGTCCGAAAGGACACATCGAGCTCCAGATTGTTTATGTCTAAATGTAGAAGCGGAGGAGCATATTCTAGGGGATCTTAATGAAACCACTAGCTATAAAGCCGCGATGTTAGATTCTGAATCTAATAAGTGGACCGATGCTATGAGTGCGGAAATACAATCCATGATGGACAATATGGTATAGGTCCTGGTCGATCTTCCTCTTAGCTGTAAGACTGTTAGGAGTAAGTTGATTTTTAATAAAAAGACTGACATGGATGGTATTGTACACACATATAAAGCTCGTCTTGTAGCAAAGGATTATACTCAACTCTATCGGGTAGATTATGAAGAAACGTTCTCACCTGTCGCTGACATTAGAGCTATTAGGATTCTCATATCTATAGCGGCGTTCTATGACTATGAGATATGGCAAATGGATGTAAAAACTGCCTTTTTAAATGGTTATCTTGATGAAGATATTTATATGGTACAACCTGAAGGTTTTGTTGATCCTAATCATCCCAGAAAAGTATGCAAGCTTTAAAGATCCATTTATGGTCTTAAGCAAGCATCAAGAAGCTAGAATAAAAGATCTTAATGAGCCATGTGTATATCAAAAGGTTTGTGGGAGTAATGTTACATTCCTCATCCTGTATGTTGGTGACATAATCATCATGGGAAATCACATTCCAAGTTTACAAAGTGTAAAGGATTATCTTGGAAAGTATTTTGCTATGAAAGATTTAGGGGAAGCAGCATTTATTCTTGGAATCAAAATCTACAGAGATATGTCAAAGATATTGATTGGACTTGGTCAAAATGCTTACATGGATAAGATCTTAAAGTGATATAAAATGGATAATTCCAAACGTGGTCATATCCCCATGCAAGAAAGACTTGACTTGAACAAAACACAAGGTGCTTCAACACCTAAAGAGGTGAAGAGTATGCAAAATGTACCTTATGCTTCGGCTGTGGGTTTCATTATGTATGCAGTAAGATGAAATAGACCTGATGTTGCGTTCGGGCAAAATATAACAAGCGGTTTCAACAAAATCCTGGTGAACTTAACTGGACTGCTGTGAAAAATATTCTTATGTATTTAAGAAATACTAAAGGTATATTCTTGGTTTATGGTGTAAATCCAAAAGCTGAACTTCGAGTTGATTGATATTGCGATGCTGGATTTGAGACTGATAGAGATGATACAAAATCTCAGATAGGATATATCTTCATTTTGAATGGAGACGCAGTGGACTGGAAAAGCTCCAAGCAAAGTACTACTGCAATGTCTGCTATAGAAGCTGAATACATAGCTGCTTCGAAAGCTGCGATGGAAGCTGTTTGGATTAGGAAGTTTATTTCAGGGCTTGGTATAGTACCAACAATAAAGAACCTATTATAATGTTTTACGATAATTCAGCCGCACTTCATTTTGCTAATGAACCGAGAGTTCAAAATAGCGCCAGACACTACCATAAGAGATATCATTATGTTCACGAGAGTATTGCACTGGGCGAAATAAGATTCCTTAAAGTTTACACATATGACAATCTGGCTGATCCTTTTACGAAGGCTTTACCTAAAGGAAAGCTTACTCATCATGCTAGGAGCATGAAACTTCGTTTAGCTAGTAGTTTCATGTAAATCTGTGTTTAGTATTTGGATAAAGGATATTTTAACAATTTATTTTATGATAATGATACTTGGTATTCTTGTTATTTTTATCTTAAATTGTGTCCTATATTTGCATGTTTAAATCCATGAATAATAATAGTTATACTAAATTAATCCGTTGTCGATTAACAATATGGGAATATTGTTAAATTAAGACAATTCTAAGTGATTGGTGATAATTTAGATACTAAAGATATGTCCACCAAACTCACATGATATTCATAAGATGAATATTGAATTTCCCCAACACAAGAATATTACTTTATGGGTCGTCGTCATTAAGTAAATCTTGTAAGTGATTTTATTTACAAAATCCTTAGACTTGAGATGCAAGTAGGTCTTGCATATGTGGATAATCCTTCTTGATCTAGTCTAAGTTATCCTGAAAAATGGATAACTAATAAGGGCTATTTTAGAAGTGATTTTGAAACATGATGACTTGACACTTGTAGTCAATATAGAATTTGTTCCTTCAATAGTTGAAGAATGATGCCACTTGCCCCATCGTAGAATTAATCAGATGTGTGTATGGCCGTACCCAAAAACTCATGTAAGTATGTCTCATTGATTTTCGGTAATCTTGATTAGTTACATATACGAGAAACAGAATCGTTAAATAATGGAATGACATTGATCCATATCCATTTTTAACACGTTATCGGAAACAAAGGGATTGTAAATTCATAAATCATTTGTCCGTGTCTTTATGAAACCACACTCGGATATTTCTGAAAGCATTGGCGTGTTGCTAGACGCTTACCAATGTTATTATATAATTTGTACATGTCTAAGTGGGAGCTGTTGGAATATGAACAAATATAAATTATATATGTCCGGAATTTATTCGAGCCTAAGGGGACGCACACGTTAATATGTAGAATAACGTTTTAATATATTAATGTAATATATTAATTAGTGTTTAACAAACGATCGTTAAAAGTTTAACAAGAATAAATATTAGTTGTTAATAGTTAAAGGACTAATATGCAAAACCGAGAAAAAGGAAAGTTTGGTTTTTCCTACTCTTTCCTTATAGTCGGTCGAACCACCTCCTCATGAGGAGGTGGGGGACTTTGCTTGCAAGCCAAGTTGAGAGGAGTATATAAGGAGGTCTTAGGGTCCTTGAGAGCTCATAACTTCAATCCCTAATCTCTCTTGCTTTTTCTCCTAGTCGACCGAACCAAAACCTTTTAAGGTTTTCGGTTTTTCTTTTCCCCTCCTGTTCGATCGGCAGCAAACCCACAAAGGGTTTTTCGTTTGGTTGTGGTTCGACCCTCAAGAACACGAAGGGTTACTTGGTTTAGTTGATAGTCAATCTACGGTGATCGTTTGGTTAAACACTACTAGTACTAGCATACACGTTGTTTGCTAAGAACGTATTGTGTGTGTAAACTTAGAGGGATTATTCTTTTGATCCTTGGTGGTTTTGCGTGGTGTTACACACACGCGTATATTGAAGACGGTGTAACGTTTATTGCCAAAAGCAGTGTAACGTTTCTTGCTAAAAGGTACACATCTTCAATCCCTTGTTAATTATATGTTCTATACGCGTTTGATCTTTCCGCTGCGTACTCGTGATATGTTTAATTGTTAATTAGATTTAAAATCCTAACAGTGACATCACGAGCCAACGTGTAGAATTTGTAATTACAAGTAAATAAAATTAGACAAATTAAGGTTCTTAATTAATTTTTTAAGCCCTTTGGGCGTTTTATGCATCAAGATTCGATCTTTGGGCATCAAGATTCAATCTTTATTGGTTATGCAATTTTATAAATAAAACTTGATGTGTTTAATTGTAAATTGATCGGTTTTATGTTTAAATTAATTTTTAATTTGGCTTCCATGATAAATACATGCAATTTATCATGGAGTGATATGTGATATTAATCTTGTTAATTGTTAAAGAATTTTTATGCAAATATGATGATCAAGAATTAAAAACATAGACATTAAATTTATGTGGTTTCGATCCAAGACTTTAAAAGCTAGGGAAGACCTTGGCATGTCTTAATGGGGCCTAAAAGTTATTTTCTGTGCTATGTGGTATGTATTTGTATAAGGCTTACGCAATCGATTATGTCGATGGATGTGGCCGAAGTTTATAGGACGAAGGAGCCTTATATGAATATATGCATGTTTTAATTATTAGATAATTAGGATCATATATTGATATTTGCATGACTTAATTGTTAAGTGTTGTTTTTTTTTGGAACGGCAATTTGTGGCTACATGGCCCTTAGCCCAGAAGGCGTAGCGAGCCCACACAACCAGGTTGGGTCTAGCCCAGAAGGCAATGACACCCTTCCCTTTACACACGCGGAAGAAAACCCCTATCGCCCTAGACAAGACTCGAACATGAGACCTTGCCTAGGAGGGTAAAACCTCCATACCATTGGACCAAATGCCCGTTGGTAATTGTTAAGTGTTGTTATTTGAATAATTGTTATGTGAATTAGTTTTATGTTTATATTATTTTTATTTTAAGTATTGGACTATAAGTTTAATTCCATTGTGTTCTTAATTTTCTTGAACCATGCCAAACATGTTACTCATTATTTATGTGAAATCTTTGTTGGTTATATAATAACATGAAAACATACCCATGAGCGACGAATCAAGTATATGATTGGCCAAAAGAACATGATCAGTTTGATTCACAGTTCCAGTCTCCATTGAACGTTTTTGGATCCTGAATATACTATACAAGCTTGACAATAAGACTAGAAACAATGTCACCGCAGCGGTAGACATTATGGGACCTCGACCCTCCTTGAAACGATCCAACACGAACATCGCTAGTCTTCTTAGAGGCGTCCTAAATGAAAGGATCATGATAACATTTATTTCGACTGCCACGAGAATATACAAATGAGGTGTCATCCTTTTCCCACATTTTTTGTAGCAAATAGGAATGAATTAACTGGATACAATAAAATTTCATTTTGGTATTACTTGTTGGGCTTCAATTTTTACTTAAATTTACACCTCAATGAAAGAATCACATTCTATCCTTTAGAACTAAATTTCCATCTTACAAGTTATTGAGTTAATAACAAACGTGTGTTTATCAAATTTATCCTAATTAACTTGTGTCTAAGCTAACCAATCTTAGCCGGTGACGTAAATGAGCTTGATGATATACGATGATGGGGTGACGCAAGAGTTAAGGGTCTTCGCTGAGGGTGATATTCAAATTTTTTCGAACTACTACATTTTTTTTAACGGCGATGGTATCATAATGACTCGCAAGGAGCTAGTAAATAGTTATTCAAACATTATAAGGATTATTTTTTTTTGGGTAAAGTGTTTCCCCGGTAAATGTATTACACATTATAAGGATTATTAGACCACTCTATCCCGTTTAGAACGAAACATTAGCTCTAGTAGTTATCCATGCAAAGGATTATCAAACCACTCTATCCAAAATAGAATTTTACGACCGCAATACGCGGACAACAAGATAACAAAAACATGAGACATGTGTTGGTTACAACCTCCGTTGCACCACCAACTTGCGACCACAACCACCAACACCCCGCAATAATCCTCCCAACCGTTTTCACTGGCTAAATTATAAGAGTTAGATTAGATGCGAGCATGTTTCTCCAGATATACACCACCTATTTGGGAATATAATAGAAGGAATATCAATCCTCGAAGTGAAAGGTTAAGTCTAGTGGGGTGCTTATCAAACAAACTTTCACGCTAAAATATTTATCATTTATTGGTACCATCTTTCACCAATTCTAGTAAAAGTCACCAACAAAGGTAAAGAATATCATCAATAAATGTTCTAGGATTTGTGAACAGAAAATCACCAGAAGATCCAAGAAGACATGCCATCGTCATTGGAAGGAGATAAAGATATAGACCCAACTAGTTTCAACTAGATGGTGATTTTGAAGCTGCTCTTCTTCCACCACTCCAGGGAGGTTTTCTACGAAATAGAAGCAACAACGAAGCATCAAGGTTAGCTGCAAACCGTCTATAATTTTTTGAGCTCCATAACGGATATTAAACGGAGGAAAAAGATATGCTAAGGGGGAATCATAATCCAACAATCTTCCCAAAAGAGAGTGTTCGACCGTTTCCAACTTTCTTTTTCATAAAGCGCAAGAAGGTTAATACCTTTTGCGGAATAGTAATGTGCTCTTATCAAGATACAATTCCAAGGAGATAAACTGGAAACCAAACCTGTGTGAACAAAAGGGTGAGAACGATTGCATATTTTAAACTGCAATAAGGGACGATTCCAAAGGGATGCATCCTGCGAAAAGAAATCTCCAAACTACTTAAATAATTAAGGATCTATTTTGCGCAAAGACGATTGACAAACCTAGCCCCCCTTTTTGTTTAGAAGCCAAATTTTTTTTTTTTTTGTTCACAACTAATCATAGATAAGCTTTTTCCTATTTATATCGCACATTAATAAAATTTTCTGCGAAGGGATTCCATGTAACGAAGAACACCCAAAGGTGCTTTATATAAGCGACATATGATTAAGTGGAAGAGACTTCATAGGACAGACTTGATTAAGTAAGACGTTTTCCTCCAACGGAAAGAGTCTTAATTTTCATCTTTGATAATCTGTTAGAAACTTTATCCAATTATCTCATCCCAAGCCTTTATATTAGAAGGAGGACATCCCAACTTGACACCAATATAAGAGAACGGAGTGGAAAAAGTTAGAACACCCATAATGTTAGATGCCGCAAAAACTTTCGCATTAGAGACTCCAAGCCCATGAGTTTTACTCTTAAGAATATTATTTGAAGACCCGAGCAAAAAAGGGAAGCATTTGAGCATAGGAACTATGGTAACGAGGTTTGCTTATCCCCCCCCAATTTGCAATGTAGACTGCGTCATCTGCATTAGAAAGATGAGATAACGTCAACGATTCTTCAATGGATACCCTTTAAAAAGATCAGCTTTTTGATATTATTGAAAGAAAGATGCAACTTTCCATAACTATGTGAACATATAAGGAGATTAAGGGGTCTCCTTGCTTCTAACCCTTGTGGAACTTAAAATTCATCGGTCGGACTACCATTAAAGAATAGATCCCATAGCCGCGGAAAGACATCCTTGAATCCTTTCCTCTCCATTTATGCCGACCAATGTTTCTTAAAATATATCTAAGAAGTCATATCTCACAGAACTAAAAGCCTTTTCAATTCCACTTTAAAAAAATCTTGGCTTTCGATTTTATTGAGCTTTGCACCAAAAAAATAAGTTCATTTAAGTTGAAAGGACCGTCCAGGAATTTGACGGTTGGATAAAAAAGCAGATTGAAAATCTCTTATAAGCTCTGATATTACCAATTAAGATCGATTAGCACAAAATATTAGAAACCGAATCTTGTAAAAAACACCAATGGAGATAATTGGCCTGTAATCTTTAACAAACTTTGCTTAATGTTTCTTAGGGATTAGAGCAATGAAGGATGAATTACATCCAGGAGGGAACTTACTTGAGATGAAAAACTCACGGATCGGCATTAAACAAAATCATGCTTAAGAAATTCCTAAAATGTACGAATAAATCAAATGAGAAACGTCCGGACCTGGCGATTATTGGTTCGCAATCCCAAACCGCTTTATATGCCTCATAAACGTTAACATCACTCTCTCGAGGTCATCCACCTGCTCAGAAGAAAGCTTTTTGAACAAATCGACAATCAATATCATCTACAAAGGACCTGAAGGATTTCAAATCGATTGGCAAATAGTGCATGAGAAATTCT
The DNA here is from genome assembly GCA_026074375.1 of Tanacetum coccineum. Lineage (NCBI taxonomy): Eukaryota > Viridiplantae > Streptophyta > Magnoliopsida > Asterales > Asteraceae > Tanacetum > Tanacetum coccineum. The sequence continues at coordinate 26,941 of BQNB010075287.1, forward strand.
TTTTTAACCTTGCAAGGTTCGTCAATCAATCTAAATCTATGGAACACACGAATAGCAAGTTGCGATTCTTTTTTATTAATTATCCATGAAAATATTTGGAATTTTCATCGCCTTCAAATGGCCCATCCACTTTTGCTTTTATGAGCCATAAGTCTAAAGATGTGACTTTTGTTTTATAAATTATGAAGCTCCTTTAAAAGAGATATCCTTTACAAGTGACTAACACCGAGTTGCTAAGCCATTATCGAATAACTTGTTCAAGTTTCAGACAACCGCAGCTTTGATAGAAATGCAAAGTATCATTAGAGCGTTTTATATCATCTTTACACCCTCTTCTTGAAGCTTTAATGCCTGAAGCTTTTTCTTTAAAAGTATTTCTTTTTAGAATCATTAGAACTTGAATAGCTCCATGAATCCTTAATGAGATTATCAAAAACCTTTCATGTGAAACAAGCATTGATTAGACACGCAAAAAGCGGGTATGGCCCATAATCAGTAACAACTTCCGAAGCATACATGATGGGTACTGTGATCGGAAGATGCCTCCTGTCAAGACAATAGTTGACAGAGATGGATATTTCAGAAGTAAACCTTCAGAAATTAAAAACCTATCCATTTACTAATTTTCTGGCCGATTGATAGGCCCAGTATCGGAATATCCTTCAAGGGGAAGATCATAATCCATAGCAGTAGAGATGTATGCTGTGATTAATGGCATTGGGACGCGTTTTAATAATAAATCGTCCCAAACTTTCTTGTTTTGATCTAACGTCATTGAAAATCGCTATATATAGCATTTCTCCATCCCTTTGTGTATCAATATGTGAGTAATTTTTTTCCCAAGAGATTTCTTCTCAGAGATATCTTGTGGAGCATAAATTGAAACAAACATTAACCTTATAGTAGCAGTAGAAAGCCAAGTTACCACGAACGCACAAAATAATCAGAAATGGTGGCATTATCTTTAACAAAGCTATTAGGATCCCAAATCACATAGAATTTCCTCCTGAAAGGACCAACAGAAGAACTAAAAGAAAAGTCGAAAGGAAAAAAGAATTACCCCATAAATCTTTGATAGAAAAAAGATTAATGCTCTCCAACTTTGTTTCTTGAATAGCAACAAAGTTAATCTTATTCTTAGTGTTTAACTCCCGAATCCACTGTTTCTTGGCTGATTGGCCAAGACCTTGAATGTTTAAAGACATAACATTCATTTAAAGACCATGGAATCTCCATGAGAGGCCTTCAATTTCATTATGTTTTTCTTGGATTTCCGGCCATTGTTGTTCCCATGGTTTGTTCGACTGCACCAGTTTTCAATAACATCCATAAATTGATCCTCCAGTTTTAAGGTAAAGGATCGGTTATAGACACTTATCATTTTGAGATCCCCTTTATTAGGAATGATATCAGAATGCACAGGCAGAGAATAACACTAACACAACATTTACCTTTGAGTGAATCCAGGAGGGTGAGAAGGATCGCTATCATGACCAGCATCCTTATTTTTCTTGCATATTACAGAATTGTTGTAAATACCAAAAGGATCTTCTGATTATCTTATTTTTTTTCTTTTTGAGGATTAGGTTCCTGTTATTAATAACGTTTTCGATTTTCTATTTCATGAAGCTAGACTCTGAAACATGATCATTTCGTATCCCCAGTAATTGATTTATTTTTTTTCCGTCTCCTACATATTCATCATAGAGATGATTAACAATATTATCGTCTAGTAGGGTCCATGGTTATAGTTCTCTAATCGGAATCAATAACTTTCATTTAACATTGGATTTTGAGTTACGATCATTGATAATAGTACTAACTTAGGTTAGTTACAGACTTTTCGGTCGGCATCGATAACTATCCTCTACCAAATAGCAGGAGTCAAAGTACCCCAAGTGCACAATTTTTGACGAGCGCTTTGTTGATCCGAGCACACATAGGGTGTCACTTCTATAGCTATCCCTAAATTCTGTTAACGCTCAATAAGAATTATTAGCATTACCAAGTTCATAGGAACCATTCATTAATCAGCATGATTAATCATTTTCTTTGGATGAAAGATTGGAATTGGATCTGGACCAGTAATCCCACCTGATTGAGATCTTTATGTACTTCAAATCCCTCACGGTTAAGGATGACAGAAGGTTAGACTAGGGCGTTCTTCTCTTTAATTTTCCAAATAGGCCAAAACAAGAGGTATAATGGTTGATAAGCAATCATCATCAAGAGCAATTTAGCAGGTGAGGAATCATGATTTCATATTAGTAGATGGACAATTATTAGGCTGGGTTCGATTTCAATCAGAAGCAAACGAATTATTCCTGGTTTCTTATTATTTCACATTAGTTGGTCCTAACTTTAGGCTCCTTTGAACCCCACTAAATGTCTATCATCACTCTTCGAATTACGAATGTTCCTGCCATTCAAAGGTGGTCTGCCAAATCGTGCCTTATTTGCCTGTAACTTATAACGACCAACCCATACCGTACATAAATTACCCACCAATCTTTCCACATTAGAAACATTGATAATTTGACAATCAAAATTTTTACCTTCCTTTGATCTCTTCAGTGGAAGAAAGAATAACTCAAACACTGTCCATACTTATTTCAAGCATGAAACAGATCCTTGGCGAAAATGTCTCTGGAAGATTTTTAGAAACGGAAATCGAAAATCGAGATATATTTTATTTAGACACAGGGGCTTCTTAAGATCTTAACCATGTTTCTTCCTCGAATCTAAATGCCAATCATCTATACCCATGATAAAAGATGAGATGAGTTCTTAGGAATGTTGAATGGAGTTACTTGTTTAATGGAGGCGAGGAGAAAAGGGAAACGGAAAAAAAATGGAGTCATTTGGGTGTTGATTTAAAAGAGATTAGATTGAAGGGATAACAAACTGATCTAAACCTTATTATCCCAAGATGGTGGAAGATCGCTGCTCCTAACACGCTCGATATGTGCTTTTAATCAATGATATGATTGATCCATTTTTCAGGGGTTATAACGAATTCAAACACTAAGGATAAAAGGAGATTGATAATGAAGAATAGAGATGGTGGCTAGGGTTTCTAAGAGAGAGAAAGACATTTGGTGGCTACTCATGTTCGAGTCTTGTCTAGGGCGATAAGGGTTTCTCCGCGTTGTGTAAGGGGTAAGGGTGCATTGCTTCTCGGATGGAACGAACCTGGTTGTGTGGGCTCGCTACGAATTCTAGGCTAGGGGTACAGTAGTCTAAAATTGCTTATGTTCAAAAAAAAACATCGAAATCTTTATTTACTTGTGCTAAGCTAAACCATCTTAGCCGGTGCGTGAATGACTTTTGATATCTGATGAGGGGTTTTTTTTTTAAGGGTTTTACCCTGGTAAATTTAATTACACCAATATAATACCGTCACAATGAGGGGTGCGCAAGAGTTTTAGGGTCTTCGATGGTGGGTTGACTGTTCAAATATTTTTCGAATACAGTTTTTTGTTACACAGGCGAGGATATTACAATGACTCGCACGGTGTTCGATCGTAAAAAAGTTTTAAATGATGAAGTTTTCGAGCGGAATAAGGTTTTCAAGTCATCTTCTATCCAATTTAGAACTTCACGACTCCCACCATCGTCGAGACATACGCAGGACAACAAGATAACAAAAACACCTGACATGTGTCGTTTACAACCTCCGTTGCACCACTAACTTGCGACCACAACCACCAACACCTCGCGATAAAATCATCCTAGCCACTTTTCCATGGAACCCATTTCACGAACTCGATGAAATAATCATTCCACTTTTTATAACTTCTCGCCTTTTTCAATCTCGTGTACATTTCATGGTCCTGTATTACCACCCATACTTCGTCATAAAATATGATCTAATTATTACACGCCTATCACAACACGAAGTCATAAATCCCATAACAAAGTCAAGTGTACCTTGTTTTACCGATCAGTAATCGGTCTCAAATTTCATAAATTCCCATAGGTCTAAACACATCTGATATGCACGAGTCCCGAAGGATTTTATGGCAAGCAGGATTTTAAAAAGTCGAAACACATACAAGTTGAAGACACCAAGGGTCTACAAGACTCCCAATCCGCCAGTCCGGCTTTTAATCTCAGACACAACACGGAAGTTATTTAAACGAAGCCAAGATGGTGAAAATGATGGATGAGCTAGGGTTCCATGTGATCGTAGCTCGGACAGAAAAGATGATGCGGGATTTGAAAAGATTCCCCCCTGTGCTAAACAAATGCAGTGTAATGGTAGGGGCTCATGGGGGCGGACTAACGAATGAAGTGTGTTTACCTAATGGGGCGGTTTTGATACAAATCAGGCCTTTGGGTCACAAATGGGTATCGAGTAAATACTTAGGTGAACCAGCAAAAGATATGGGAGTAAAGTATTTGGAGCACAAGATTGAACCTGAGGAGAGTACACTTGTTGACACATATGGTTGGGACCATCCCGCTATTGTGAACCACGTCATTGTGGCAGTCAAACGTGAGCAACCAAGTGGGTCGGGCGATGTATTTAGATGGGCAAGATATGAGGGTTAACGTTGATAGGTTTAGATTTACAA